>JADRCD010228175.1:0-55776 GCA_019843815.1 Montemys delectorum | reverse complement strand
TTGGTCACTTGGGTTTCCCTTGAGAGCTGTCTTATTTATTAGGTCATTGTCCCATTAAGTAATGAATGATTCGGATATTTTAGTGTTTAAACTTTGCAGTTCTTTATATATCCTGGATTATAATGTGGCATGTAGTTGGCAAAGATTTCCCGCTCTCTTCTGGAGGCTTGCTTCTTATTTCAGTGATTGTTTCCGTGGCTGTGCAGACTCTCCTCTGAGGTGATGCTGTTTAGTTTCTAGTGCTCTTGGAGACATTTCAGAGCAATCCTTGGCCATGTTTATGTCTTGATGTGTTTTGCTTATGTTTTCTTGCAGCACAGCAGTTCTCAACCTGTGAGTCACAACCCCATTGGGAGTCAGATGACCCTTTCACAGGGGTTGCAAATTAGATATCTTGCATATTACATACAAAGTAGCAACAAGTAATTTTATGGTTGGGTGTCACTGCAAGATGTGGAAACTATAAGGGTTGCAGCATTAGGAAGATTGAGACCCACTTGTATTAAGGTTCATTTTGATTCTTTGATCCATTTTGAGATGATTTTGTGTAGGGCAAAAGATCTAGTTTCTTTTACACGTGGAAGTCTAGTTTTTTGTTTCGTTAGTTGAAAAGGATAACATAGCAAAACCCCATCTCAAAAAAATCAAAAAAGAAAGGTACTTCTGATTTGTGGGGTGTGGCTTTCTGAACGTTAAAGGGACTGTTTCTCTAGGGCTTGCTTTGATGCACCTTTAGGAACTTGAGTTAAGTGTGTGGGTATTACCTTCACATGGATTTGTAGAATGTTGTCTGAGTAATCCCAGTCTTTAGAATGTTTTGTTCTGGGAGTGAATTCGTTCAGCTTTTACTTTTCTCTCCTGTTCCTTTTGCTATTAACATATTTTATTGACATTTCTTACAATGTCAAATATCCCATATCACTTTTTACTCGAGGCTGTAGGAGTCATAATGAATACAGCAGACTGTCTGACCAGTTAGAGATAGGATTTGAGAACCCCATTTATAATTTGTAATATTGATTGTAAGATTACATTTAGTAGACAATCTTAGTATTTTGTGATTTCTAAAAACTTTGTGATCTGTGTTGGACTTTTCAAAAAATAAACTATTAGTGTATTTTTTGGTGGAACATGTCTTTAATATCCCAGTACAGGGAGGCTGTTCAAAGACATGGTACTAACATCTGACCTTACTTAATTTCATGTAAAATGGAGATGGCTTCTTGACAGGGCACTAACGGGATCAGTGAGATAATTTATGACTTGTTAAAAAGAGGTAGCTAGGGCTGGTGAGATGGCTCAGCGGATAAGAGTACTGACTGCTCTTCTGAAGGTCTTGAGTTCGGATCCCAGCAACCACATGGTGGCTCACAACCACCCATAATGAAATCTGACACCCTCTTCTGGTTCGTCTGAAGACAGCTACTGTGAATTACACTGGAGCGAGTGGGGCCGGAGCAAGCAGGCTGGCAGAGGTCCTGAGTTCAATTCCCAGCAGCCACACACATGATGGCTCACGGCCATCTGTACAGCTACAATGTACTCATACACATAAAATAAATAAAATAAATCTTTAAAAAAAAAAAAGAGGTAGCTAAAAGTAGTAGGAATCCAGATCTCCTAGGAACTTACATGTAACATTTAAAAAAGAGTGTACTGAGTAGGAACATTTAGTATCTAGACATGACTAGTACTAATGTATTAAGTGGGGTTTTCTTGTTTATGTAGTATGAAATATATTTATACCTGGGTTAGAATAATTATATTTCCTAGGAATACAATTGTCAAATGCTTATTTAATGAATGTGAAATATTGATTTAAGGATACATTTATTTAATCAGCAATAAAATACATTCGAGATAACTAGGAAGAGGAGTTTAAGGAATTCACTGTAGCCTACAAAGAAGTGGAAGTCTTATGTACAGTGTACAATAAGATGACTATTTCTGCCGGGCGGTGGTGGTGTACACCTTTAATCCCAGCACTTGGGAGGCAGAGGCAGGCGGATTTCTGAGTTCGAGGCCAGCCTGGTCTACAGAGTGAGTTCCAGGACAGCCAGTGATACACAGAGAAACCCTGTCTCAAAAATCCAAAAGCAAAACCAAAATCAAGATGACTATTTCTAAATTTATTCATTGTAGCAATGTGTATTAATATGTAAAGGATTGCTACAAAGGTGATCGTGTTCATGTGTCAAGAGAACTTTTTTTTTAAACATTTATTTTATTATTATGTGCAAGTACACTGTTGCTCTCTTCAGATCCACCAGAGGGCATCTGTCTTAGTCAGGGTTTCTATTCCTGCACAAACATCATGACCATGAAGGAAGTTGGGGGGGAAAGGGTTTATTCAGCTTACTTCCACATGGCTGTTGATCACCAGAGGAAGTCAGGACTGGAACTCAAGCAGGTCAGGAAGCAGGAGCTGATGCAGAGACCATGGAGAGATTGTTTTTTACTGGCTTGCTTCTCCTGGCTTGCTCAGCCTGCTCTCTTATAGAACCCAAGACTTCCAGCCCAGGGATGGCACCACCCACAAGGGGCCTACCTCCCTTGATCACTAATTGAGAAAATGCTCCACAGCTGGATCTCATGGAGGCACTTCCCCAACTGAAGCTCCCTTCTCTGTGATAACTGCAGCCTGTGTCAAGTTGACACACAAAACTAGCCAGTACGGCATCAGATCTCATTATGGATGGTTGTGAGCCACCATGTGGTTGCTGGGATTTGAACTCATGACCTCTGGAAGAGCAGTCAGTGCTCTTAACTGCTGAGCCATCTCACCAGCCCTCAAGAGAACTTTTAAAAATAACTATTTAAAAAGAGAGAGTTGCGAAGCAAAAAGATATTATAACAGTATAACAAAAGTTATATTTTATCATGCTTAGGGTCATCACACAAGGCTCACACTCTAAGTGCCTAACTACAGTCCAAAGCCTATCTCCTTAAGGCTGCTCACCTGTGCTATGTATCTTAATTGAAGATCAAGTTCAGGTCTAGTCTCTAACAGAAGTTTCTTATTTGAAGGTCAGAATCCTGGAGGAGACTGTCCAGCTACAGGGCAGATCTCAAGGTGGCGTCCCTCTAGATGTGCTGAGCAGAGCGATACTCTTGGTGTATGCTTATATACTGTACAGTGGGCATCATGGGGTTCTAGGATTGTGTCTGGTTACCTTGAGTGAGTGATGTCACTGAGTTCTGATTATCAGGTGCAGCCTTGGGTGTAGTGGAGATTCTGGCTAAGATATTCTTTACATTCCTAAAAAGCATTTTTACTGTGGTCATTACAGAGAGAGACTAGATCTGGAATTAAAACTCAGAGACGTAAAAGTTTTTTTTAAACAGAATAAAGTGCAATTCAGAAACATGTTGAACATTTTCTTTTTCCCCCTTATTGTAGTTCTCATTCTTTATGATAATTATATTTGATCATTAATTTTATTTTCCTTAATTTTAATCATGAACTCTTGGATTTAGTTAGAGTTTGAGTTTGTGTGTCCCTTTCAGATTTCATGTTGAGTCTTCCTAGTATAGTGAGGTGGACACTTGGGTGGTTAGTCCATGTGTGTTCTGCCTCCTTGGATGGGATTAGTCACTTCCTTTTAAAGGGCAGTAGGGATTTGACCACCTGGGCCACTTTTGCCCACCTATCCATTATACTTGTGAGGCCCCTAAAGCACTGTCTTAGACAGCAGAAACTAGTCCTTTACTAACTACAAACCTGCCAGTGCAGCACAGTACAGTAATGTGAGGAGTAGGTTTCAATTATTTATGGAGAACACAGTGCCAAGTATTTTGCAGCACAAATGGAATAAGACAGATTTGTATTTTCTATGCCCTTTCCCCATTCTTTTTAAGGTTGGTGGAGTGGGAGGAATTACCATTTAGTTGTTCATTGTCCTGTTTTGATTAGGAGAGAAGGATTTAATGACAGCAGCAACAACAAAAGGCAACAAATCTACTCCTATCCTTGTGACTTTAATTTTTTCAAAACGTATTTTAATGATGATTCTTAAATGCTTTAATCTCCCTTGTAGCCCACCACCCATCAGAGGTAGTGGAAAAGAAAGGATGGAGTGTGGAGTGTTTAGAAATGTTTAGAAAAGTTCTTTGCAGCAACTCCCCTCTGTGTTGTCTGGAAATCAGCAGTTGAGTTCACAGGTCAGCCGTGGCAACTTAGTCCACTCATAAACACTTCATGGATACACCATCAGTCTAGTTTGGTAGAGTTGGAAGAGCAAACATGAATCAGTGATGGCACTACCTAGCAGAGACAGCCAGGCCTCAGCATCTGCACGAGTCGGCAGGAGGGACCTGGAGGGACACCAGGAGAAGTTCTGGGCTGTGCCTCTCTCAGCAAAGTGAAGACTAGCAAAGATGTGAGCCCAACAAGAGTTGCACAGCTAAGCTGTACCAGCAAGCTAGGCTCTCTCTCCATCACTCCTTCGAGCCCTATTTATACCCTCCATGGGTCTTGCCTCAACACTTGAGTTGGACTCAGCAAAACTCCACTGAATTTGTCTCAGCTGACAGCACTCTGCCAATTGGTCCAAGTCCACCACCAGAAGTTTTTTGGTGCGTCTTTCTATGGAGTCCTGATAAATGGAGCTCAACTATATAATGTAAAGTGGACCAATACAAGTGTGTCATTAGAAAAGAATCCATCATCACGTGTCCTTTCACGTGCTTGCTTTAGCAGAACATCCTCTATCCCATGTCTGCTTCAGCAAAATGTTCCTTCACAAGTTTGCCTTAGCCTTTCACCTGTGTCTGCTTCAGGAAAACACTCCTTCACATGTTTGCCCCAGCAAACACTGTCCAAGACAGCTGACTTCCAAAGAACCCGTAGGTTTCCACTTCATATACTGCTATCCATAATTCCTTTTTCTCTTAGTTCTTTTGCTTGCCAGATGTGAGGGTATACTGCTCTGATTTGTGATTCGTGGGCCTATGGGTGTGTGTGTGTGTGTGTGTGTGTGTGTGTGTGTGTGTGTGTGGTGCATGGTTAGGAAATAAGCCTGTAACATCTCAGTGGTCTTTTTTGTTTGTTTCTAACAGACATAAGGCTTAATCTGCTAAATGTAAGTTACTTTCTGTACATAAAATATTTCTCTTCAGGTAACATCATAAACATTATGGAATTACTGATTTAAAAAATAAAATTTAAGGTCTTTAGATTTGACTTTGAAATTTAGGTGATGGTAACAGAAATTATGGCATTTTCAGGAAAAATGGAGGGAACTGGAAATCATGTTAACTGAGAAAAGCCAGGTTCAGGCAAGTGTCACATGTTTTCACTTATCTGGGTTTAGAAAGAGTGGGGGCAAATATAAAACCAGAAGGAAACTACTAGGGGGTCATATGGATTAGTGGGACGGTCCGGGGCAGAGTGGAGGAGGGTGAATATGATCATGATCATGGTGTGGGATAGGCTATAGGAAAATACCACATCAAAACTCAGGGTCTTAGAAAA
Source organism: Montemys delectorum (assembly GCA_019843815.1). Lineage (NCBI taxonomy): Eukaryota > Metazoa > Chordata > Mammalia > Rodentia > Muridae > Montemys > Montemys delectorum. The sequence goes on along the minus strand of JADRCD010228175.1, from coordinate 50,303 downwards.
GTAATAAATGCTAAGAGAAAGAGAACCTCAGTGCATTTGTACTAAGAGAAACAATTGAAAAAAGGATATAAGTTATGATTCTAACCAAATAATGCTCTAGCACAGGCAGAACTATGGGGACAGCTAGAATGATTAATAGTTGTCAGGGATTTGGAGTAGGAAGTCAGGAATGGGAAGAACACATGAGTTGTAGGGTACTGAAGCTATTTAAACATAGCAGCTGTAAATGATTACTAGAAATCTCATGTTTGTCAAGACACTTGGAGTGTACAACACCCAGAGAGTACTGTATAGGAACTGTGGACTTTGAGTAATAATACTCTGAAGTAAGGTTCATTGATTGATTAGAACAAACACTGTCTGGTGTGAGATGTTGATAGCAGAGGAGGTTGCATGTGGTTATAGATGCCACGTGGGAATTTTCTGTGAACCTATCTTATATCTCTCCATATTTTGTTGTTTCTTGAATATTGTAAGTTCTACACATAAGCTCAGTTTACTAGATAATTCCATTTTAAATTGATCTCTTTTCCATAGTCCTAGGTTTATGTTGTGGAATTTATCATTTATCTTGCTAATTAATAGTTATATAAAACCTATTACATTAGTTACACACTTAGTTTTTGTTAAAAAGATACCTGAGAAGAAGCAATTGAAGGAAGGGGTTATTTTTGCCTTAGAATTCAAGGGAATAAATATGACCGTGGTAGTGGAAGGTTAAGTGGCAGGAGCACATTGATTCCACAGTCAGGAGGCAGGGATCAGTGCATCTTTTATGTAATTCAGAGCATGCTGCTGCCCCCATTTGTTTAGGGTGATCTTCCCACTTTAAGCTAATCTAGATAATCCTTGTCTGATGTATCTAGAGATTTGTTTCCAAGGTGATTCTAGATCTTGTCAATTAGGCAACTCTTTGTTTCTTGATGTGTAAGTACTATGAAAGGGTACTGGATTATTGAGTAGGTGAGATGGCTTAATCAAATAAAGGCACTTGCAGCACACCTAGCAACCGGAATTCAATCCCCAGAACCCATGTAAAAGGTGGAAGGAAACAACTGTCCTGCCAGCTGCCCATGAACTGTGACGTGCACCCCTCCACAACATAATAATAATAGATAAATAATTTTAATAAGAGTACTGAGTTGTCCACAAACTGATTGGTTTGGCTCATTTTTATGTATAAAGTAGCTTCTTATGGATCAGAACTTTTATAATTCATATGATTGGAAGATGGCAAACATAAACATTCTCTTATGATTTATCCTATAGGAAACTCCTTCACAAGGAGAGATGAAGAAGAAATCTTTATATAATCAGAATGTGGGTGATCAGGAGTGTGAAGATATGGAAGGTAACTGGTTATAAAGCCTATGTTGAAAGTTAAATAGTGTCATTGGACTTTAAAATTAAGGTTTCTAAATTTTTCTGTTATTTTTTTATATTCTGAAATAAATGACATAAGAATTAAGAGTTACACAATTTTCCTTTTCATGTTTTCACTGAACATTTTTACTTGAATTGTTGATTTTTTTTCTTTTGTTTTATTTTCTTGTTATTGGAATTTCTAGGTTAGTTGTGTGTGTGTTCCTGTGGAAGTATGCAGGAGTGTGTGTGTGTGTGTGTGTGTGTGTGTAGGCACTTGTACATGTGCATGTTTGTCTGTGGATGCCGGAGGACAAGCCTGGGTGTTTGGGGTGTGGTTCCTTAGGCACCATTCACTTTTTTGTTTTTGAGACAAGATCTCTTAGTGGCCTGGGAGTTTCCAAGTCGGCTGATCAGCAAGCCTCAACAATTGGCCTGACTCTGTCTGCTCAGCACTGCGATCACAATGCATGCGTTGCTTGGCCAGTTTTTAAAATGTGTTTTCTGGGAATTGGCAAGCACATTATTAACTGAGCATTCTTCCTTTTTAAAATTATAATAGTTAGTATGAATATTTTCTTCTCCCAGTGTTAATCTTTTTTATCTATTTGCTTATTTTATGTATATGGGTATTTTACCTGCATTGTATGTCTGTGTACCATGTGTGTATCTAATGTTATTGGTATTTGTTAACTTTAATTTGAAATTCTAAATCCCCAACTCAGGTATTTATAGAGTTTGTATTTCCTTTATTTCAACTCATACTGGAACTGTGTGAGCTGAATTTGAGTGTTTGGATTAATACTGATCTCTTAGATGAATGTGTCCCCTAGCTGGGAAGGCCCCAGGTTGTATTTGAATTACACAGTTCCTATTGCTTGCTTACGTGCTTTTGTGTGAGTTGATTACTGTTAGGAATTTAAATTGGTACAGAGACAGATCTGGCATATCTATTCCTGTGTTATAGATACACACTGCTCCTTTTTTTTTTTTTTTTTTTTTTTTTTTTTTGGTTTTTCGAAACAGGATTTCTCTGTGTAGCCTTGGCTGTCCTGGAACTTACTCTGTAAACCAGGCTGGCTTCATCTGCCTCTGCCATCCAAGTGCTGGAATTAGAGGCATGCACCACTACCTCTTGTCTAGTAATTTAATTTTTAAATAATTGATCTGTAGATACACTTTTTGAAATGTGAAATAATTGTGTTGTGATATAAGCTCATTGGTAGAATACTTATATGCCTAATGTGTGGAACTCTGAGTTCCATCCTCAGCATTCGTTGTCATAGCCAATGGCCAAAAATACATGAATGTCCACTCATAAGTTGTTTTGAGAAGCAGATTAATATTATTACTCCAGTGTTTGTGTGAAGAAAGAAAAGACATATGGAAGAATGTATATTAGGGTTTATCCTGGCTTGTTGGCTCACTCCTGTGCTCCTAGTACCTGGGAGGCTGAGATAGAAATATTCTGAGTTTGAAGTCAACCTACTTATTGAGAAACTAAATGATTCTTTGACATAAGGTTTCTCTATGTATCCTTGGCTTTCCTGGAATGTACACTGTAGAGCAAGCTGGTCTTGAACTGAGACATCCATCTGCCTCTGCATCCCAAATGCTGGTATTAAAGGCGTGCGCCATCACCGCCTGGTTGAGAAACCTTGTTTTAACTGGGGGGCGGAGGGCAAGGGAGGAATTGCTTTTCTGCTATACATTAAAAAATATTGGTGTAACAAAAGAAACTTAAGTTATTATTGGATATGGTAGGAGTAGATGGGTGTGTGACTAGATTTGTCCCTATAGTCATTTTTATTTAAAAATTTTGAGCCAGGTAAATATTTAAAATTAAATCATGTCCATGTATGTCCTCCTTTCCCCACTGAAGTATGTAAGAAAGTTGATTGAGAATGTAGCTAAGTGGTAGGGCATGTGTGTAGTATATACAGAGTCTGGATTAAATCTCCTAGAATCTCTACACACATGCACACAGACACAGACACAGTACACAGTACACAGAAAGTAAATGCTGGTGCTGTTGAACTTAAAGAGTGTGTTTGTCTTTTGACATCCAAGATCTAGCTGCAAAGAAGCAGGGCTGGCCTTTGAGCATGTAGGCAGCCGTATGGCTTAAGCATAAATCATTGGTTTGGGGCCTTTGAAAACATGACTGTCTTTTTCTCTGCAGGTGAAGAAAACAGAAATAATGCTGATCCCTCTAGTTCACTGTACAGTGAAGCAGACAGATGTCCAATATGTCTTAGTTGCCTATTAGGGGAGGAAGTTGGTTTTCCAGAAAGTTGTAATCATGTCTTCTGTATGGCCTGTATTCTTAAGTGGGCAGAGGTAAGTCTGAGAATGAGCATCAACCATAGGGAATGAATGACTACATTTAATTTCCTATGACGACTTTATTTCCCTTATTGCCACTGCCTTTTAGACATTATTACTACTAAGTTCTTTCCCTTCCGCTTTAGTCAAATTCCCCTTTTTGTTTAAATTCTGTCTGCATATTTTCTTCCAATTGTTTTTTTACTCAGTCTTTTCATCCTTTTATAATTAATTTTAATTTATACCTTGAAGAAAACCTTCCAGGAAGAGCAGGCCAAACAGCCTCTGCCCCTTACAGGATATTACCTGCTTGCTACTAATAACATCCCTGGCCGACTTTTGTGTAAATGTTTTTCATAGAATTTTCACACAGGTTATTTGATTTCTTTCTGTCAATCTCTGCAATAATAGATGTCACAGTGTTTTTTCATTTTAAAGTTTAGGGATCTTTAGTATAAACTAATTTCAGAGTTTGAGTTAGAGATTTTACTTAAGATTCTTCATAAAAATAATTAAGAAACAAGATATTTTGGGCTTTAACTGTATTCTAGTGAATCAATTTGGGGCCAAATAAATTGAAGTATATATTAATCTTAAGCCCTGTTATTATAAATTATAAAATCAAACATTTACTTTTTTTATATTGTTTTCTGATTTAGTATTTTGTCAGTGTATCAAAATTAGTAGAGAATTAGGTGTAAAGTTATTTTTCTCTTGTAATTATATTATGTTCCTTATATTGTTGAAAGAACTGACTTTGTGTATAGTGAATGTTGGCTTTCTGGTTAACTTTTGTAAGAGATTTGTTATACTAGTTGAATTAATAAGAGTACAAGAAGATATATAATTTAGATTAAAAACCTAACTAGTCTTTAACAAAAAGAGACTTAAGGATAGGTGGAAATGTATTTTGAGAAAAATGCTTAGTTTGGGCAGAATACTGTTGGTAAATCTCCAGATGTAACTGTAGTACTGATTAATGCCTTTTTGTCTATCATTCAACTAGAGATCTAGTGCATCTGTGATATATGTATGTGTAATATATAATGTATCAAACCTTGTTTCTGCATGAGTTGAAGGTTTTGGTCTTTTCCTGATTGTGTTCAGTGACTACATAATTATGAATTTCAAACAAAATAAGGTGTGTGTGTGTGTGTGTCTGTGTGTGTCTGTGTGTGTGTTTAAGACAATTAGAATATGTAGACATGATTCTCCTTCCGTGTGTGTGTGTGTGTGTGTGTGTGTGTGTGTGTATGTGTGTGTATGTGTGTTTAAGACAATTAGAATGTGTGTGTAGACGTGATTCTCCCTCCGTGTGTGTGTGTGTGTGTGTGTGAAGACAATTAGAATGTGTAGACATGATTCTCCGTCCGTGCGCGCGCGTTTGTGTGTGTGTGTGTGTGTGTGTGTGTGAAGACAATTAGAATGTGTGGACATGATTCTCCCTCCTTTACCACCTCAAGGACATTTTCAACATAAGCTTTATCATGATGTACGTGAAACAAGTTTCTTAAGGGTACATATTGAAAAGTTGTAATTGCTAGGTTGTAGACTGCACATATGTAATGTATAAACAGTAGTAAACTTAACTGTATTTTAGCTCATTTATTTTAAATTTGAGAATACCTGGCAGTATATGTAAAAATCAACACATTTTTTACATATAATGTATTCCTTGTTTTTTGTTACTTTATAAGAAATGCTTTTTATTTATGTATATATATGTGTGTGTATATGGGACTATGTGCTTACAAAGAGCAGCAGAGGATGTCTGAGCCCTTAGAGTTGGAGTTACAGGCAGTTAGGAGCTGCCAACATGGGAGCTGGGAACCAACCTTGATTCCTCTCCAAGAGAGCAGTACATGTTTCTAATTGCTCAGCCATCTTTCCAGCCTCTAATGTTCTTTTGAAAATAAATAATTTATCTAAGTGAAATTGTTTGGTTTTCAAAAGCAAGGTCTGTACTGTTGTACTACTGTCTTAAGTTGTGATTACAGGGTAGTGTGGAGTTATGTTTTTGTTTAATGAAGTAATTAACCTTGAAAGGGGAGAAGAGAGAGTATTCTGAACTATTTCATTGTCCTTAGTGGAGATAGCCATCAGTAAGCCATTAAGTAAGTCATCAGTTCTCAACCTATGGAATATGACGGGTTGTCAGAGACCATATGAAAACACAGATATTTACATTATGATTTGTAATAGTAGCAAAATTTGAGTTATAGGGCAGCAATGAAAATAATTCTCATGTCACCACAAGATGAGAAATGACCCATATTAAAGGGTTGCAACATAAGGAAGATTGACAGCCTTTTCATTAAGTTGGCCATTAATAATGCGACACTCATATTGTTCATTACAAATCATGAATAGATGCATGCTTGCAGAATTACTTAGGTCTCTCAGCTTTCATCCAGTCTTGATGTGATAACAGCTAGATGGTTTTAAAGTATATAAATGCTTTGGGAAAAATCAGATTTCAATGTCATCTTTTTTTTTTTCATTGTCATCATTAAAGGACTTTGCTGTCATTCTTTTCAACCTCCTGTTTAAAGAGGTATGTAGTTTGTTTCAGATTCAGTACTAGAAATAAATGTATATATAGAGAGAGACGCTTTGCAGGTTACAATCAACACTCTTTCATTTAATCCACTATTTTAATGTTTATTTGATATACAAAATAAGGGCTCTGGACTCTAGTAGTAATTTGTTTCCAGATATCTCAAGAGTAGCCTAAAGTTAAAATAAAATTTAAGACTCTATAGTTTAAAATTTTGCTAGCCAGGCTATGATGGTACACGCCTTTAATCCCAGCACTTGGGAGGCAGAGGCAGGTGGATTTCTGAGTTCGAGGCCAACCTGGCCTACAGAGTGAATTCCAGGATGGCCAGGGCTACAAGAGAAACCCTGTCTCGAAAAACAAAAACAAAAAACAAAACAAGACAAATTTGCTAATATCCATTTCTAGGAGAAGTGTAGGGATCAAAGTGAAATTGTACTTGGAAATCTATATGATAAGAAAAAGCATAGACTGCATTCTGGATCATTTTTCTAGATTTTTTTTTTTTTTTTTTTGTCTTTGAGAGATTTAGCTCTGCTGCAATTTGTAGTTGAACTTCACTAAAGTATGATTAAGAAAGGATGTCAGGCACACCCTCCCCTTTCCATCTTATTTTAGTAATTGAAGAAATTTTATCACAAGCTTATTTCGAAGGTCTGAATACATTTTAGTCTGGTGACTTTATATTACACTCCTGAAAATTGTCATATCCCCAAAGAACCTATGCCTCAAATAAAAATTAGTTTGAATTTCTCCTTGCTCTAAGGTCTTGTTTCTGTGGTTATTTAAACAAATAAGCAAAATTGAAGTGTTCAAAGTAAATGACCATCTGGTCTCTAGATATGTCATAGAATCCACTTTACTTAGGAAAAAGATTTCAGCTTGATATTCCCTATACCAATGTTGATGGCTCTAGAACTTAATGGCCCACCATAGGTACACTACAACATACCGAGTCTCTTATAATGGTGGCCAGTTACAAGATTTATAGGTGGCAAACCTCTTAGCTTAAAAGTATAGCCAGAATATAATAGAGTTCTGAAAAGTCAATATGGTGCTATACACCTGCATTCTCAGTATTTGTGAAGCTGAGACAGGAAGATTTTAGAGGGTAGATAGCTTGGGCTACATAGCAAGTACCAGGCTAGCTAGGTCTCTAAACCAAGATTCTGTCTGAAATAAGAGAAATGGGGAATAGAAAAAAGAGAAATAGGGTTTTTAACAAAAATATAATTGGCAGGAATGCCCTGTTGACATTTTTATTAAAGCATTACTATTGGAGCTAAGAATCTTGAAATTGAGAGAAGGCCTTTGAACTGCTAAGTATACTAGAGGCAGTATGCTAACATTTACTACTCTACCTAAGAGATTTCCTTATCTCACATACTGCATTTCTTTTTTTTTTCCCTCGAGACAGGGTTTCTCTGTGTAGCCCTGGCTGTCCTGGAACTCACTCTGTAGACCAGGCTGGCCTCAAACTCAGAAATCCGCCTGTCTCTGCCTCCCAAGTGCTGGGATTAAAGGCATGCGCCACCACCGCCCGGCCACATACTGCATTTCTGAACTGGAAATATGGTTCGGCGATTATGAACATTGGCCATTGTTGCAGAGGACCTGGTTCAATTCCCAGCATCTACACGGTGGCTCACAATAGTCAATATTTCCAGTTCCATGGATTCTGACATCTTTTTCCGCCTTCTGGGGGCTCCTGCACTGGGATGGTTCACAGACATCCTCTCATGTCCATTTGCATTAAGACTAGAAAAGTCGGATGCATCGATAGAAATAGTGACAACTGCTCATATTTATGGTCCTCTATAGACAGAATGTCCCACCTATATGTACTGAGAGGAGTTGGTTTTTTTTTTTTTTTTTTTTTTTTTACCTTGGCACAGTCACCAGAAGATAGTTAAAAGTTTGGTGTTTAGAGAGTTATAGTTTGAGAACTTAGGAAGCATTCCATGTTTAAAGGATTTATTAGTTCTTACTATGTTTTTGGTGCTGAGGATTAAACTAAAACCTCAAGTGTTGAATATGCTAAGCCCATGCTCTAAGGTGTGCTGCCTTACAAGGACATGCAGTGTTTATGGTGCGTGTAACTACTACAGTCTTGACAACTACTCAGGTTCTCCCTTTATTTTATTTTTTTAAAGGTTTATTTATTATGTTCAGTGTTCTGCCTGCATGTATGCCTGCGTGTCAGAAGAGGCTCCAGAGCCCATTACAGACGGTTGTGAGCCACCATGTGGTTGGTTGCTGGGAATTGAACTTATGATCTCTAGAAGGGCAGTCAGTGTGCTCAAACTCTGAGCCATGTCACTAGCCCCAGTTCTTCTTACATATTTCTTTTAAAAGTATTTTAAGCATTTCAAAAATTAATTAGTTTCCCTACATAAAGAAGTGATTGAACTTCCTTTATGCCTATGGAGTGCGGACAGCTCCAGTCTGAGAATGAAAGGTTAATGAAGTCAGACTGGACAGTTAATTGAAGATGGTCACCAGGTGACCCAGAGCTCCTCAAGGACAGGTTAGTACAGGCAGGTACATGTGTGTTTTTAGATGGATTAAACAGCAAAGGTCACAGTCTCAGAGCAATTGACTTTTTTATCTAAAGAATATAAGAAAGAATATTTGTGAGAATCTTTAATATTTTTTCACCTGCCAGGTAAATTAAAATACACACACACACACACACACACACACACACACACACCCCAGTTGTAAATGTCAGAATATTTAAAATGATATATACAGGCAATTTCCTGCATTTTCTGTTTGTAAACTAGGAAAAAACCCTTAATCATTAGGTGGCAGATGACGTTAAGAGAAAGTATAAGTCTCCCTAGTGTTGCAGTATATCTTGGGAAATGTAAAAACATTCCTTTTGAGTAGGTATGCTGAATGTGTTCTTAGTGTTAATTTTATCACTGACAGCTGTTAATTTTATGATATGCTTTTGAAAGCTGCTGTAAAGAAACAAATGTGCATTGACAAAGGGTGTTTGGATGTGATAGGCAACATATAGCTTGACTCCAGGTGAGCTCTTTGGAGACCCATGGCTAGCTGTGTTGGAACTACCACTGAGGAAGGGCTATGTCAACAGTTTTAAAGTAAGCACCGACCTCCAATGGTTTGCATCCCTAAATCACCTTTGATATTAAACTGTAATTTTGTATATAATATGCTCTATTTCTTAGTGGCAGAGAAAGATGGTGTAGATCCCCGTGAACAGGAAGACCTACCTGTAAGCATAGGTGTTGAGACATAGTGTTTAAACACTTCCTTTAACACTTGCTTCTCTCTCTCTAGGAGGGGCTATCTATAGGCAGCCTTTGTGATTGAGGATAGAGCAGCATCAGGAAGCAAGAAATATTAGAAACCAAGAATCCTGAATTCTCAAATAAGGAAGGTTTCCTGTTCTTACATTTAAATATGAGTTTGTCTGAACTGGGAATTTACAACGCTTCAGAATACTAGGGTATGTTTTACTGAAATCATTAGGAAAGTTTTTTTCTATTAAATTTTCCTCCTTATATAACAGTAGTACAGAGCATTCGCTGTAAGATATGTGCTCTGTTTTTTATATACATTATCCGTAAAACAGTGAGCAAGTTCTATTAACTTTGTAGTTGTATTATAAAGTTGAATGATGTTCTTAAATACTTTGATTATGGAACTAATTAGATATTTTTAAAATTACTTAAAGTCACATTAAACAGGTGAATAATGATATTTTTGTTGTATAAGTAATCAAAATGATGAACATTAAAATTTTTACAAATAAAAAGTTTGATAGTCTTTAAAATTAAACTCATTTAAAATATTAACTTTTCTCTACATTAGTTTTAAATAGGAGCTCTTAAAACTTTGCAGCTTAAAAATTCAGTCAGTATTTCTAGCCAAACTTACTTTACTTTGAAAACACTATTTTGAAGACCAAAGTATCTTTGGATTGTCTCACTATCTGCTAAGTGCAGGGATGAGAATCCCCTGTAAATGCCTTAAATAGCCAATCTAAGCCATTTCAAAACAAAACAAAGCAAAAAAAATTCCATTTTTAAGATTTTTCTGTTAATGCAATTATGACATGATGTGTGGATTGATAGTTATGTATATTAATGAACTTTAATGCATAAAGGGTACATTAAGGAAAATTATGTTTCTTAATTATTAAAACATGTTTTGATTTTCCATTGACTTCTGTAATTTCTATATACTGTGAAAATGAATAAATAATAGCTTTCTGTTTCATCTCTGAAATACTTTTCTGTAATATATGTTTTTAAGATTAAATACAAGCATTATTTCTTAGCCCCAAGCAAAGGCATTTTATCTATTTTTCTGAGTTATTTCTTAATTTAAACTTTTCATACCTGGACAAGATAATGTAATTTTAGGGTATTTCTCTTTCCTATTTGGTAAGATTGGGTCAAAGTGAATTAGATTATTTTCTAATGTTGATTCAGTCATTTTTATGAATATTGTTAAGTGTGTCTAGATTATAACACTTAGTAGAGTTTCTCATTACTGCCAACTTTCCCTCGTTTTGTTTGTTTGTATGTTTTTGTTATAGCATTGGAGATCCTTATTCAGTGAATCTAGTCAGATACAAGCTGGTAGTCATAGTGTGATAAAAGATGGAGATCCTGCCCAGAACCCACGTTTGGAACATGTTAAACACGAATGGATCAGTTTTAAAATCTTGGTACTTTAAAAATTACAAAGAAAGGAATAATGACTAGTTGATGTCAAGAGGAAATTTCAATAAGAATCACAGTCAGATTGTATAATTAAAGGTACCAGCTGATTTGACACATCTGTTTCTTTGGGTCATAAATGTATTATAGGTAGGCCAACAAAGTAAATCATTTAAGGACTCATGTTTCCTATATCACATTGTAGATTGTCCTTTTGCTGACATAGATGTTTGTCAGGGTAGTTAAGCTGGATCTTACGTAGGAAGTAGTATAGATCACATGTTCCTCTAAGAATTGCTAACAGTTATCATAAATAAACCTTAAAGTTCTTATTCCTGTTTTCACAAATTAAGTACATGAAGCACAAAGAGTTTATGTAACAGGGCCAGAGTTTGGACAAAAGAGAAAATGTGAAAGACAGTAAATACAGAGCTGCTGTGCATTTTAGTTTTCAACACATGTTGAAAACCTAATTCTCATTTATTAACTGTTTAATCTTTAAAAATTACCTTTAAAATGTAAATAAATATATTCAAAAACTTTAGGAAAATGGAAAATACCTTAGATATTTTCAATACAAGTGTAAGAATGTAACCTCTAAGAAATTTTATAGCTTTTGCTGACAAGCAATATTATTGTTAGAACATTCGGTTCTAAATTAAAATTGCTATTTGAAATGCATTATGAGTAAGATATAAAGTACTTTGTTTTTGTTCTTTTAAAACACATTTTTGGTAGCAAATTTATAGCATCCTAAATCCTGAGAATTTAGAAGTACATTAAGGTATTGTCTTGTCAGGACTTCTTTATTGTAGTAACCCTTCATCTTCTCTTCCGTGTGGAGAAACATTTTCATGTCAGAGCCTACTTACTAACAATAAAAAAATATACATTTTACTCAATTAGTAGAAAGTAACTCAGATTATATTTTAGCTGGTTTTTAAGAATTCCATGAGTTTTGTAGAAATATGTTATGTGATTAAGGGCCACATATACTCTATATAAGCTTATTTAAATATGGGCAGAAGCTACAACACTTTCCAGTAAGTAATAGTATAAAGTGAATTATCTAAATTCTAAAACTTATCTTTGATCTTTCAGATGATTACTATTAAGTTGCTAATATATTTTTTTTTTTACCTGTACATATATTTTTTTTTTTACCTGTACAATTACAGGGATTAGTAATGTCATTAAATTGTGGTCTTTCCTCCTAGTACGCAACAGTCTATCTTAAATTACTTTCATAATAGAAATTCTAAACATTCTAAATACATTTAATGATAGAATTATGGTTGATACATATGAAGTTTTGAAAGCACAGGGACATATATCAAAATTAGGTCGATTTAGAATTGCAAAATAATTGAAAGACATTTTCCTAAAAAATAAAGAACACATAATTCCATTGGAAAAGAATGGAAACCTAATAAAAGTTAGGTAAAGAATATGGATGGATAAAAAGAAATGTTTGACTATGTTCTTAAAAATAAAATATGCTCAACCTTATGTGTCTTTTAAAGAAAATGAAAACTAAAGCTATTGTGACATACCCTCCTGTTAAGTTACTGTGAACCAATGTAAGATCATTAATTTATTAGAAAAAATAAAATGGAACTCAGCATATGAATTGTAATAGTAAGAAGACAGGTATATATTAGGGAGCTACAAAAGTGTATAAGTACTTAGCTCTAGGGGTACTTATTTAGGTCCAAGGAGCCTGGGCCAGTGGTTCATAGTTTAAATATATTTTCATTGCTAAGACAGCTGTTTAGTCAAAATAATTAACTTGGCAATAATCATAGAGAATTAGGATATATAGATGGTTTGCTCAAGGTATTCTTTTATAGCATTACAGCTAGCTGTACATGACAGAGCAGTAGGTATGAGGCTCAGCCTTGGTTTTACCAGGAGTTCTCACTGGAGCAGCATGTCCTTGTGGGGTCTTAGGAGTGGGTGCTTTACTTCTCATGCTCACTGGACCCCAGTCAGTGTCAGTCAGGAAACATTTGAAAGAATGGAGCAGACTAATGGTGTCTTCTGCTTTGGTATTGCACAGTCTGAGTGATGTCCTCTCCTTCAGTTTGAATTAGAAAACTATATCTCTGTGATAGTGGAAAATTATGACTGTAGTTAGTGTAGTTTAATTGTGGTCTCTTCTAAAGACACATTTGTAATCATTTCTCAGATACTGGCTTCTTGTCCAATCGATCGGAAACCTTTTCAGGCAGTGTTTGAACTCAGTGCATTTGAAGGCTGTGCTAAGGTAAGCCTTTGATTTCATTTTGAGTTTATGACTCACAGTATTAACTGCAGCTACTTTGCTTTGATAGATTTCTAGCTAAAAATTGTTCACCTTTAGGTTTAATGTGTGTCATCATTTCTCTTGAACATGGCAAGTTCACAGCTTTTGGTGCCAGTAACTAATACTGGACTCCTTTGCCTTCTAAAGCAGGCATACCACAGTGGGCACCTAATACTGTACAGATACAATAGATAATGGCTTTAAAAGAAGTCATTTTATGTATATAAATGGAATTGCTTTCATTTCCAAAATATCAGCATGATTGTATTTCAAAACATCTTAGTTAGACAACATTTTGAATATACTTTTCATCAAAAATGTTTTAGTTGAAGTATTGTATTCAAAGATAAACTTTTATAAAACTTAAGCTCCAAATATCTAAAAATTGTTATTATGGGTGCTGGAGAGATGGCTTAGGTTAAGAGCACCGACTGCTCTTCCAGAGTTCCTGAGTTCAATTCCCAGCAACCACATGGTGGCTCTCAACCATCTGTAATGAGATCTGGTGCCCTCTTTTGGCATGCTGGCATACATGCAGGCAGTCTTATATATACATAATAAATAAGGAAATCTTAACTTGTTATGAAAAACATAATTTGGAGATTAGATAAATAAAAGTAAACAAAAATTGACATTTTTAGTTCTTACATGGCATTGATGTTATTTAGTTTGAATCATGATTATAATTAAAAAACTTTTAGTTTTTCAGATTAAAATATAATTAGATCATTTTACCCTTTCCTCCTTCCAACTCCTCTTGGGTATTTCTCCTGCCTTCCTAGCCCTCAAATTTACGGCCTCTGGCCTCTTTTTCTTGTTGTTATATAGGTAAGTGAGTATATGTGTGTGTGTGTGTGTGTGTGTGTGTGTGTTCTTAAATGCATAGAGTCTGCTCACTATAGAGTCTCTACACTGTTACTTGTATGTATGATTTCAGAGTTGACTCCTTGGTATTGCATAACCATTTGGGGGACTGTTTCCTAGGGAACACCATCTCTTAGATGGCTTTAGTTCTTCCTCTAGGGTTGAAGGTCCATGAGATCACCCAAGTCCCATGTTACAATGTTTGATGGTGTTGTCGTTGCTCCGGTCTTGTTTAAGCAGCCACGCTGATGGGTGAGCTTCTGACATTTCTAGATTTGGTCTCTGTCTTAGTCAGGGTTCTCTAGAGTCACAGAATTTATGGTAGTCTCTATGTAGTAAAGGGATTTATTGATGACTTACAGTTTGTAGTCCAACTCCCAACAATCAACTCCCAACAACAGTTGCAGCAGCAGCTGTGAATGGAAGTCCAAGGATCCAGCAATTGCTCAGTCCCACAAGGCAAGCAGGTGAAGCAGAGAGAGCCTTCCTTCTTCCAATGTCCTTATATAGGTCTCCAGCAAAAAGTGTGGCCCAGGTTAAAGGTGTGTGCCACCACACCTTTAACCCCAGATGACCTTGCTTGAACTCGTAGATCTTCCAGTCTTAATCTTCTAGGATTCATAGCCACTATGCCACCACACCTTTAATCCCAGATGATCTTGAACTCATAGAGCTTTCTATGTTAATCCTATGGGATTCATAGCCACTATTCCTCAAGGTCTCCATGCCAAGATTCACGTCAGAAACTTGTATCTCTCAGCCTCCAGATTAGGGCCACAGGTGAGCCTTCTAATTCTAGATTGTAGTTCATTTCAGACGTAGTCAAGTTGACAACCAGGAATAGCCACTACAGTCTCATAGCATACATCCTGCTCTGTGGCCCTTACAAATGATTAATATTTTATTGTTGATTTTTTTTTTTTGCTTGTTAAAAAGAAGAAAATAAATAGAAACATTGCTGAGTTCATGAGGAAAAGAGGAAGATAGGACAGTGACGAGTAAGTAAGATGTATGAGAAACAACAAATATATGAAAATAAATGATAAATAGCTTAAGAAAAATGACAGACAACACATGTGCATGCATGTACGTGATACCTCTAAGGGAGGAAATGACTGCAGTCTATGACAGCTTGCTTATATAAAAGCAGCTGTTTTAGCATTAGTTTTCAGTTTAGGCATGTCTAACTTTTTTTTTGTGAATCTTGATATAATGTACAAACAATATTGCAGTGCACATAAAAAGTGTTAGAGAAGGGCTAGGACCACAGCTCAGTGAAGTATTTGCTGTAGAAGCATGAGTCCTTGAGTTCCATCCCTGTATTTAAAGAATAGCTTGAATAAAAGGTCTCACTGGCCAGCAGTGTAACTTACTTAGTTATTACTTCCAAACAAAAATGTGCATGGTGTCTAAGGTAAACACTGGAAGTCATCCTCTGGCATACATAAGAACGCTATACTTTGACATGAACATGACACACAAAACAAAAGGATCTGCCTGTTGTGATTGCTTATGTCTTCACCACCTATGCAAATTATCACATATTGGACAAAGCATACTTAGGTGTTAATATAATAAAAGCCAAAGTAGATTAAGACAAACTATTTTCCAGCCATCTTTATGGTCTTCCGCCTAGGCTGGTCTTGAATTCTTGATTTGTTTTTTGAGTCTCTCGAGTTTAAAGGTGTACCCCATAGTGTCAGGCTGTGGCTGCACTTTTCAGTTTGGCAGTTTTGTTTTCTTTAGTTTTGTAATTACAAGGGAGAATTGAAAAGCTATTTGCAATGTTGGTGTACTTATTTGATAGGTAGCTTTGCTTTTCTTATAGATTCAAGTAAAAAGACGGTTGAGAGAAATAGACGACAAGGAAAATGAAAGGTCTTTTAAGAAACAACTCTTTTATCATGAGAGTTCTAAAAGCAACAAGAGGTTAGTGATTAAATTTACAGTGGGATTCAGTGTGACCATCCCTAAGTGTGAGAAGTAATGTGGGGGCTTCCTGCAGATGGGCTGGACATTGGGATGAGGCTATCCCTTCCCCACTCCTCAAAGAAAAGGATTGCAGCTGTTGAAGTCATTAGAGGGGAGAAGGTTAAATGTATGGCACGTGGCACTCATGCATACCTTGTGCTGCGAGACATTTCCAATCGCTCCTTTAAACAAGTAATAACCTCTATTCTGCATGTCTCAGTAGCCAATCATGAAAGTCAGCAAGATTATTGTTTAAATTCTAACATAATAGAATTCATTGTATAGTAAAGCCTAGTTTAGCCTATTATTATTTGATCTGAGTATATGAATATTTCATTGTGATGGGCAGTGGAATAAAAGTAATTGAACAAAATTTTAGTTTTTTTAATCTTTTTAAACTCTTATTCATATCTACAGAGAAAGAAACACCATAAGAGAAGATCTATTATGTGTAAGGTCTGATGACTTGAAGGTGTTGTATAGTAAGTAACTCTGCTCGTGTTGTAACTCAGTGTTAATGCCATATTTCTTAGTAATATTTTGATTTTGAAAATAATTGGTAATAGAACTTCTTAGATCTCTCCATAATATACCATATGTGCTTCGTTGTTTTGCTTTCATGGAGGTCATTTCTCCTGTTCCCTGTTCTTTTTTTTTTTTTTTTTTTTTGGCTTGAAGTGAGAAGGAAGGAAAGGAAGTATGTGTTGAGAGAAAGAACATCTGATTACTTGGGGTTTAGTAGCCTACATGGTAGCCTCACTCCACATAGCTTTGGGAGGTGGTAAATGCCTGTGGGTCTCAGACATTGGGGGTTGGAATATTTGCATGGATTGGCTGAGCATGATGTCTCTATTTAATTTAATTAAACATTTGTTGTTTGGTATTAGTCAGACTTTGAATGCTTGCTTAGCATTAAGCTCGGACTATTTATTATCTTAGTTTATATTGTACACAAGATTTTTCCAACACTTGCCTGGAAGTGCTTGGGATTGAACCTAGGAAATATTATAGTCTGGATGAGAACTTTACCACTGAGCTCTACCCTAGTCCATAGAAAGAGGTTTTCATAAAATGTCTTTAGTGTTTACTAAAATGTGTTTGGGAGATATAGGGGACTGTCTTGGACCTGCTAATGATATAATAATGACACTGAGACTTATAATATTTTAAAGCTTGGGCCTTTCATTGGACAGTCTCCTGGCTTCTCTAACCTGACGAATTCTGCATTATGTCCCACCATGTGGCCAGGTCTACCTCTCTACTTTCGTCTTGTCTGTACATCCACTCCTGTGTTCACTGGCCTCCTAGTCTCTTTCTGTAGAAGTTGGATGTGGTTTGTCTTCCTAGCTGCATGGTCTCAAAATATTCAAGACTCAAAATATATTTATAAATACCTTGGCCATCTAGCTAGGCTCTTCTCTGACTAGATCATAGCTTAGATAAGTATTTAACCTACATTCTGCCCTGTGGCTGGTTGCTTGTGTTCGGGCACCATAATGTCCATCTCCTCGAGTCTCCCGGACTGATCTTCCCATGCCTAGCTCTATCCCAGTTCTATTTCCTGCCTAAGCCATAGGCTGTCAGATTTATTACATCTATACAGACACAGATAATCTCTCTATACATTTCTTCTCCCATATTCCTTCTCTCTACCCTGAAGGTCTGCCTTTCACTTCCGGCCCAGCTATTGGCATCAGCTCTTTATTAAAGCCAACTAGCTACACCTCTAGATTGCTTTAAACAGAGAAGGAAGAATGAATATTTACAAACTATGAGACCAGGGACTGGCCATTAGCTCTCTGAGGTACAGAATTAATATTTGAATATGCAGAGACACACTTTCATACTGCGTACTCTAACTGGGAAATACTGAATTAACAAGAAGCAATGCTTCCAGGTTAGCATAGCAGATTGAACACCTGTTTAAGCCACACAGAGAACTAGGAAAGGAAGAACACAGAAGACATGACCTTAAAATAGAAGCTTGAATGTGATTTTCTAAGTGGGATGGAAAATCACCTTAGCAGAAACTTTACCTTTCATAGGGAGAGTGGAGTTAACAATTGAGTGTCTCTGATGCTTCTGTTACATCTAAAGACAGATGTGAGGTGTAGTAACAAACAGTTTTATTTTGTTTTTTGTTTTTTTTTTGTTTTTGTTTTTGTTGCTGTTTGTTTGAGATAAGGCTTCTCTTGTAGCTTTGGCTGTCCTGGAACTCATTCCATAGACCAGGCTAGCCTCAAACTCAGAGATGTACCTGTTTCTGCCTCCTGAGGGCTGCGATTAAAGGCCTGTGTTACTACGACCTGGCTCAAGAAACAGTTTTTTACATTACATTTTTTTTTAAAATTTGAATAAAAAACAGTCTCACTAGGTAATCCTAGCTGTCCTGAGCTCACTTTATAGAGCTGTCTGGTCTGGAATTCAGAGAGACCTAGTCGCCACTGCTTCCCAAGTATTGGTGTCAGGTGAGTTCCTTATGCCTTGCTTAGCAGTTTTTAAAGAGACAGTTCCTCCAGGAGATTCTTAACTCAACAGAGTAGAGGAAAGGGATTATCTATTTAGACTGCAGAATTTCTCTGGAGTAGAGACTAAATTAGGTGAAATTTTAGACAAAAGGAAACAGGACATAGTGGTAAAGAGGGAAATTAAATCAAATGTTGAAGTGACTGGTCGTCTTTTACCTATGATCATTTTTAAAAGTGTTTTTAAAATTAAATTAAAATTAAAGTCTTTTTAAATATTACTCAAAATAGAAGATAGGAAGCATCCATGGACAGCGTTGAATCCTTTAATGAGAGCGTCATTGGAACTCTAAGTACTTATCATTGGTAGAAAATGAACAGTTCTTTCCACCAAGCTGTTTGTCTGATGACGGGTTCTCAAAGGAGGTTTTTAAAACAACAAACAGCATTATGTAAACTCTGTATATTAATTAAGTAGTGAATGAATCTAAACATTTAATGCCTTTGGGACATAAAAGACACAGTGTAACTACAGTACAGCAATTCTGTATGTGGTTGAGCAAAAAGTGGTTATTTGTAAGCTGCAGCTGGATACTCAATTAGAATTTTTACTGTTGGCTTTTTAAGGAACTTAAAAATCATTGTTTCAGCTGGACAATGGTGGCACTCTGAAGGCAGAGGCAGGTGGATCTCTGAATTGGAGGCCAGCCTGTACTACAGAGCAAGTTCTGGGAGAGGACAGCCACAGCTATACAGCAAAACCCTGACTTGAAAAATCAACAACAAAAAATCATTATTTCATCTTTTAGTTTTGCATTACAGTGCATAACACATAACAATAAGTTGCCAAGTGTTAGTCAGCTCCCTGGATCCCTGGATCTGTATTATATATGCTATGCCATCAGCATTATGGCATGTTGATAGCAGTCAAAAAGGAAATTCTTGTGCTATTAAATAGGAAATAATGCTTTAGCGGGCAGTACTAACATTAGAAAACTGAGGACATGTGGCCTTGAGTAGCACCCCTGCTTTGTCCGGGTGCTTTTGTTTGTTTTTGTTTTTTAGTGACAGGATGATCACTATATCTTTTGTGAAGCAAGCAAACCTGAGACTGCAGTTGCTATTTGCAATGTAGATGTTTCCTAGAACTTTCTGGAAATACCACTGATTGTATCAGCAACAGTTTATGATAAACCTCATGGGCTGAGGAGATAGCCTATGACACTTGGGTCAGACACTTGCTGTGCAAATGTGGAAACGTGAGTTTGAGTGTCCAGGACCCATGTAAGTTCCTAGCAGTGAAACATGTATCCTGGCTTTGTGGGTTGTACATAGGTGAGTTCTAGGAAGTCTTCACATTCAGTGAACAATCCTAATTCAAGGGAATAAGTGGTAGAGGAAGACGCCTGATCTGTTTCTCTTCTCTAGTCTCTGCATGCATGATGCACATGTTCATGAATATGTGCACGCACACAGTGAGGCTTAGTAGTAAACAAAGACTTAGTAAGCTATAAAGATGTTAATAGAATTTATCTTGTATAAAGGGCTGAAGAGATGGCTCAGCAGTTCAGATTATGTACAGTTCTTGCAGAGGGCCCAGGTGTATTTCCCCGCATTCACCTCACCGCCTGTATAATTCCAGCTATGGCGAATCTGATGCTGCTGGACTCTGGGCACCAGCACTCACATACATACACCCATACACAGACACCCCACCTATATGTATTTAAAAATAATAAAACAAACCTTTTAACAGAAAGAATGTATGCTTTACGTTACCGATTTGAGATTACACAGAAATAATTTCCTGATGAGACTACCTAAAAAGAAAAAGAACCAAAAAGAAAAGGCACTAAGCAACAGGACAGCAGCATCACTGCAGTGCAGTGCCAGTCAGCACCTCGTGTTCATTAAGGTTTAAAGAATGAGGTGTTTGCTCTGAAGGATTAGTGGCTGTCGGCGACCTGACTAACTAGGCCCAAACCCTTTCCCTTAGGAAGCCTCCACTTGAAATGAGCTTGTAACTATCTTAAGTAATAGGTAGATAAGAAACCCTAAACATAATTAATTGTACTTAAAGCTTAAAGACTTGTATGCCACATTTTTTGCTTAAGGTGATGAAAAGTGTTGCTTAGAATCATACCCATAATGCTGTGAGTGTACTGGTTCTGTTTATTGTAACTGTATGTATTTTTCTTTTGTCTCTGGTCTAATAAGATGCAACTAACAATTGCAAAGTTTTTAATGCAAATATTATTAGAGATGCAACACTTCTAGACACTTTGACGTTCTTTATCAATGTCAAAGTGTGCAGTCTTCTGAAATAAAATTTGAGGCAAGTATCCAGGTTCTGTTTTCATTGTCTGCTTGTTTTATAGGAAACATTTCAAACAAAATGGGTGGAAAGAAAAATGCTACAGTAAAGACAAATAAGGTTTGTTGAAATAAAGGAAAACCTTTTCCTTCATAATACTACAAAGAATTGCTTTACTGCTTAAGGTGCATACAGTTCCTTTTTAGTATTTTTGTTTTCTGGTTTCATTAACAACTTTGTATATTTTTAGGTTCAAAGATCAAATCAGTGTACAGATTCTTGTATCAGAAATGACATGTCCAGTGTGTTTTCATGTGGCAGCCACAGCTGGGGACCTCACTCCTATAGAATTTCCTGGTTAGTGCTTCCTGTCCTTGGTTTGTAGTTGTTACATATTGTGTTCTAGTCATAACTGACTTTTGGTAGAAATTTAAACTGGACTCAATAAAAGTGATAGAACTCATTTTGCTATTGTTCCTTTTAGAAAACAAAGTAGTACTAGCAAAGTGAGAAATTGTTACTTTTGTGAGTTATTCGGTGTTCTACAGTGTTTGCCTAAGTTAGTAGATTGTTGAGTATAATTTTGATATGCTGGGGAAATAAGGCATTTGTGAAATCTTAAGTATAGCGCCTATTAAAACAACTGTTAGAGCTGATTCTGTAATCTCTGCACATACAGTGATTGACAGGTAGATGTTGGGTATATATTTGTGTGATTTACATACTAAAGTTTTAAAATCACACAGACTTAATTGAGCCAACAAAGTAGAACCGAATTGTGATACTTTTAGGGCTTGGCTGATTACTCAAGAAATAATTACATCTGATTCCCTCTATGAAAAGCTGAGATAAATCTGTTTTTGGTCAAGATAATGATACCCATTTTTATTTTCTTCTTTTGGGCTAAAGTAGAACATGATTGTCCTGAGTAAGAATTTCTCTCACCAGTTGGAGTTAATGTCTGAGTTGAAGGTTGTCTTAATAACTCTTTGATCAAGTGCCACTCTGCCCAGCGTCCACGACTTTCTGTCAGTCCTTGTTAGAGATAGTACATGATAGACCTTGGAGACCAACCTAGCCTTTGCATCTAGGCAGACACTCAAAGGCGAACAACATCCTGCCATTTCATACAGAATTCTAAGCAGTTCTTTGTAGTATGCATTTACGTGCAGTCTTGCATTGTGAAAGCTCTACTTAGGGTAGGTGTGCTTGTGAAAGTGTCATCTGGGATGCTGGTTTGGATACTATTACTTTTCATGTTATAACTCAGTTTTTTCTCTAAACTTTCTAATTTTGAGAATTCTAATGAAACTTTACATTTATTTTTTTTAGTACAGAATCTATAGAAGTCAATGAAATCAGTGCGTTGATTAGACAAAAACGACAGGAACTTGACTTGTCATGGTTTCCTAATGCATTACCTGGAAATGGAAGGTAAAAATTGTTCACTAAAATTTGTATCTAATACAAACACAAAAATATCACAAAATTCTCTCTCTCTCTCTCTCTTTTTTGGTTTTTGGTTTTTTCTAGACAGGGTTTCTCTGTGTAGTCCTGGCTGTCCTGGAACTCACTCTATAGACCAGGCTGCCCTCGAACTCAGAAATCCACCTGCCTCTGCTTCCCAAGTGCTAGGATTAAAGGTGTGCGCCACCACCGCCCACACACAAAATTCTTAAGTATAGGTTCCATCTGTGCTTCTTAAGGAGATCCCGTCTAAACTAAACTTGGTGTTGTAAATGCCCAATAAAGATCACCTTTGTGTAGCTGCTGAAGCATTGTTTCTGTATTTCTGTTTTCAAACATACTCTAAATAATGATTTGGTCATGTGCTTGCTTTGCCCTTGCCTTCAGGACTTTCTGTAATCCGGTCTTTCCTTTTAATAGTCCCAAAGCTGGTACAGTGCCAAATACGTACTACTTAGTTAAGCTCCTGCCTGCATTGATAGGAATTCCTGAGCTTTATGTTTGTTCCTTATATTACAGATTCTATCTGTCACTGTGATGGAGTATGTAATGCTTTCATGCTTTAGAAATGGTGGAACATAAAATGAGTTCTCATTTACAGATACTTATAGTTCGAACCATTTTTTACAGTTGCCTGTTTTTGTGCTTACACAGTTAAATATTCTTTTTCAAGCCTTATTTCTTCTAGAATCTCATCTGATACTGACTGAAGTGGTCTTTTGCTAGGAGACTTAAATTTATTTAGAAAATGCTTGAGAAGTGGGTTGGACTTGAGTGTAGACAGTCTGGGGAGTTTACCTGCTCCACACCATTCCTCAGAACTGAAAAGGACTTTAAAGTATAAACACAGTATAAAGATTCCTGTAGTAGTTGGCCTGATGGAGGAAGACGGGTTCAAAGGAGTGAGTGAGAGGAAGCATATTGAGAAATGAAAATGTCCTCTCTGCATGTGTGTGTGTGTGTGTGTGTGTGTGTGTGTGTATTGTTTAAAAGTTATCAAGTTGTATACTTAAATGAACTTATATTTTATATCAACTGTACCTGAAAGTTGATATTTTTTATAGTAGCAAAAAAGACTAAAAGTTTAAAACATTTTTTTTAAAGACTGAATTATTTTGGGTTTTTTTTTTTGACACTGTATTACTATGTCTAAGTGTGTATGTGTCCATGTGTGAGTATATGCACATTTGTGTGAGTGTATTTGGAGGCCTGGGGAGGGCATCAGTCTCCTGGATCTGGAGTTACAGTCGGTTGTGAGCCACACAGCCTGGATGCTGGGAACTGAAAGAGTAGCAAGTGCTCCGAAGCATTAAGCCATCGTTCCACTGCCCTCTCCCCAACCTACCACCCTCCCAACTCCTTCTACCCCGGGCCATGGAAAAAAAAGATCCATGTAAAATATTCCATTTTAACACAAAGATATGCCTTTAAAATTTGTTCTGTCATTCCCTTCCCTCCCCTCCCCTCCCCTCCCCTCCCCTCCCCTTCCCCCCCCCTCCCCTCCCCTCCCCTCCCCTTCCCCTTCCCTTCCCTCCCCTTCCCCTTCCCTCCCCTCCCCTTCCCCTTTCCTTTGTAACCATGTTTGGGTAATGAATAACGTTGAGCTTACATGTTTAGTTAATGGGCCAAAAAAATATAAGGACTGTATTTTAATGTTAATAATCTAATTTGTAGAATGTAATAGTTTTTAATTCCTACCTCAAGTTTTTAGACCACATAACTAAAGAAATCTTTGCTTAAATTTTCAGAGTTGGCTCTGTACCCTGGAGTGTGGAGACAGCAGTTATTTCTCTGATTTCCTCGGTGTTGCCAAGGACGATTTTTCCAGCAAGTACCATATCACTAGAAAATTTTGGTAAAAGTTTGTGAATTTACTTTTTGTTATAATTATTAGCTCCATTTGCCCCCACAAACACATGAGTGTTGATGATTTAGAATAAACGACAGAGTGATTTTTTGGATATTTCTGTACTATTTGGGTAGTGTACAACTTTAAAATCATGACAACTAGAGTACATGTGCACAGTGGCTTATTACATAGCCCTTTAAAAGGAGGGAATCCCATCCATTGAAATGGGATGAACCTGGATGGTGTTACTGCTGAGTGATATAGTTGTGGCATGAAATGACAATAAACTAATTACACTCATGTGGAATTGAGATTACCATGGTAGTTTCCATGAAGTGCAGTGGGCTGTGGTTGAGGAAGGATGAGGGCTAGGGATCTAGTGTTACAAGTGATGGTTCTAGTTAACAGTTATCATCTTGGAAAATGCAGAGTGAGTGTGATATGTCCATACTATACATACAGAGATGTATGTTAATTAGATTTTATCATTTCACAGTATGTTATTTAAAATATCATGTTGTGCATGGCAAATACATACAGCTTCATGAATTAATTTAATTTTCTAACTAGAAAATCTGTTTTACATTTTTAAAACTTAGAGAAACTGACTAGAAGTCTTTTTTGTTTAGAGTTCTAATATCTAAATCGTAGCTCTTTAGAAATAGCATATAGACAAGTTGTCTTATACTCACACATGGGTAGCATTTCCTGTTTCCTTTGCCTAGGAAATGAGAGTTCATAAACAATTTGTACCTAAGAAAATATATCTGTCTGTGCCCTTATGTCAGTAACATTAGAAAGATACTGATGACAGCTGAATGTGATATGGCTCATGCCTGTGGTCCCATACTTGGGAGGTGGAGCTAAGGATCCAGGAGCTCAAAGTTATCCTTGACTACATAATGAATATAAGGCTAACCTGGGATACAAGAGAGAGTCTCAATTTCTTGTCCCCTAGATATTGATGAAATCTTCTATTACTCATTTGTTAGAGATATACTTAACAGTTTGATTCACAAGTATATTGTTTTACTTTATTTTAGTTACTTATTATTCTGAAACTAACTATAGTCAAATTATACATTAACACCTTTAGAAAGCCCTTTTATTTTTCTACATTGTCAGGTACTTCTCATAAGGGATATGCATTAGCACATACCCAAGGAGGAGGAGAAAAAAAGCAAACTTCAGGCACATCAAACACTAGAGGATCAAGACGAAAACCTGCAGCAACTGCTCCTACAAGGAGGTCCACACGAAACACCCGAGCTGAGACAGTCAGTCAGTCCCAGAAGTCCCCAGTGTCAAACTACTCTGAGTGTGATGCCCCAGGGAATAGTAATTCCTCTCTAAGTATTTCCCCTCCGGCTGAATCAGAAAAGCAAACGAGACAGGCTCCAAAGCGGAAGTCTGTAAGGAGAGGAAGGAAACCACCTTTATTGAAAAAGAAACTTCGGAAATCTGTACCTCCTGCCGAAAAAACTTGTAGCGATTCAGTAGAGGAGGAAACTGTGGACTCTGACGTGCCCCCTGTGTTAGAGAAAGAACAACAGTCCTGTGTAGAAAGTAGTAGCATCTGCTCGGCACAGACAGATGGAGAGAACCATGTTCACCTGGAGAGCTGCAGTGAACAAACAGAAGGACATGAGCAGACCAAGAACCAGGAGATCCAGGAGCAAACAGAAAATTTAAACTCTGAATCTTGCACTCAGTATCTTCCTGTGCCTGTTGGAGAGGATACAGGGATAGAAGCTAAGGAGTTATGTGTAGACCATGATGTTTCTACAGAGACTCCTGTTGGAGAGGATACAGGGATAGAGACTAAGGAGTTATGTGTAGACCATGATTTTTCTACAGAGACTTCTCTAAGAGCAAGGGATACAGTAGAAAATCAAGAGCAGGTATCTGGAAGCTCAGAGTCTGAGGTGCAGGCTCTTGTGTGTACGGAGAGTCCTCCTGAAGATTTTCTTACATGTCCGCCTTCTGACATTGAAGAAAACCAACTAGTGTCTAGTCCCTTGGGTGAAGTATCTGATAACACCACACCAGTAGTTGGTGATCAAAGAACAGAGGAGAGTCTCATAGTAGAAAGTACTGATGTGAATGAATTTGCAATAAACACAGAAACATTTGTAGAGAGCCCCAAAATGGAATCTTCTGAGGGTGAAATTATACACGCACTAGACACACATTGTGTTCCCAGCTCAGACACTGAGTTGCCTGAGCGTATTCAAACAGAAAATACAGAAATAATTCCAACATGTGGCACTTCAGAAAATGAAAGTTCTGTTGCTGTTCAAGATTGTGAAGATAACTTATTAAAACATAATCTTGACAACTCCCATTTGGATAAATCCTTAGAAGAAAAGACAGAATCTCTGGATGAACATCCCATCCATGCAGAGTTACCTCACAAAGAGGTTGAAGAGAGAGAGAAACATTTCAGTGAAGATAATAATGAAACAGTACCTATGGAGTGTGATTCCTTCTGTAGTGATCAGAATGAGGCTGAAGTAGAGTCATTGGCAAATACTGACTCTAAACAATTGAATGAAAATTCTGTGCCACACAGTTCTGACAACAAGCTGTCTTGTGATCCTGCAATTGAGAAGGTTGAAACTGTAGCACAGCCAGCTGAAAGCCTAATGGATAAAGCCCCAAAGCCTCGTACTCGAAGATCTAGATTCCATTCTCCATCTACAACTTGGTCTCCAAATAAAGATGCTGCCCAAGAAAAGAGGCGTGCTCAGTCTCCATCTCCAAAAAGAGAGACTGCAATAGAAAGGAAGGGTTCTCCGTCACCATCACCCAAGAGAGAGTCTGCCAGAGGACGGAGAAAATCTCGTTCTCTCTCACCGAAAAAAGATGCAGCAAGAGAAAGGAGGCAGTCTCGGTCTCCAAAGAGAGAAAATGCTAGGGAAGCTAAGAGATCTGAATCACGTTCCCCAAGAAGAGATACTTCTAGAGAGAACCAAAGGTCTCAGTCCAGAGCGAAAGATTCTTCCTCAAGAGAAAAATCTAGATCCCGCAGCAGAGAAAGAGAAAGTGATAGAGATGCTCAGAGGAGAGATCGAGATCGAGAAAGGAGAGCTAGAAGATGGTCCCGGTCCAGATCTCGCTCTCGGTCACCAAGATTAAGAACAAAAAGTAAGAGTTCATCATTTGGTAGAAATGAAAGAGATAATTACTCTCCTCGGTGGAAGGAAAGATGGACGAGTGATGGTTGGAGGTGTCCCAGAGGAAATGACCGGTACCGGAGGAATGATTCAGAGAAACAGAATGAAAATACAAGAAATGAAAAAAATGACATCACTGCAGATACTAATGATCCAAGTTCCACAGAGAAGCATAGAAATGACTGTCCCAGTTGGGTAACAGAAAAAATAAACTCTGGGCCAGATCCAAGGACCAGAAATCCAGAAAAGTTAAAAGATTCCCACTGGGAAGAAAATAGAAATGAAAATTCAGGGAATTCTTGGACTAAAAACTTTGGCCCGGGCTGGATGTCCAGCCGTGGTCGAGGTAGCCGTGGGAAAGGTGCTTACAGAGGTAATTTTGCCTGTAGTGACCAGAGCGAGAACAGGTGGCAAAGCCGTACACCCCTCTCAGGGAGTGACTCTTTCAAGTCTGTGGAACAGCAGCCCTCTAAGCGGAAAAGTGAGCAAGAATTGTCGTTTGGCACAGCAGCAGACAGATCAGGGTGGACATCTGCATCTAGTTGGGCAGTCAGAAAGACTCTGCCAGCAGATGTGCAGAACTATTACTCTCGGCGTGGCAGGAACTCTTCAGGCCCACAGTCGGGGTGGATGAGACAGGAGGAAGAAACACCTGAGCCAGGTAATGTTCTTTGCTTGTTCTTAATGTTTAACTTGGGAGAGAAGATGCTATGAGTGTAGAAAAGCTTCCATTAGAGTGATGTTTAATTCAGTAGTTACTAAAATTATGCCATTAGACCAAATTCCAGTGTTCGTAAGTCGTTTTAGTTATACATAATAAATCAACATTTATTTTACTTATATATGTGTGTATGTATACAGAGAGAGAGAAAGACTGATTGATTGATTCCTGAGTCTACCACCATACCTGGCTAAATGAGTATATTTTTTAGCACCAACTTTCATTAAAAGCTTAAAGTTTTAGGTGCTGTTTTATACATTAGAGGAATTTGGAATGTTATTATACATAATTTAACTTGTATTTCATTTGTTTCTAAAACAAAAGAAAAAAGCTGTTAAATACTCAGTTGGTATAACTTTAATTTATTTATGTGATTTTGTTTGTTTGATTTTTCTAGACAGGGTTTCTCTGTGTAGCCCTGGCTGTCCTGGAACTCACTCTGTAGACCAGGCTAGCTGCGAACTCACTAATCCGCCTGCCTCTGCCTCTTAAGTGCTGGGATTAAAGGCATGCATCACCACTGCCCGGTGTGATGTGTTTTGTTTTTGTTTTTTTAAAACTAGTCTTTTGAAATTAGTAATTTTTTTTTCTTTTTTAAAAAATAGTATCTCCTTATGTAGCCCTGCTGTAAGTTTCTAAGTAGAATAGGGTGGCCTCAGAGAGTCTGCATGAGTGCTGGGAAAGTGTGAGCCACCTCTTAGCTTTCTTTGCTAATTTTGATGTATGCTGTGTAAACTGACATTAGTAATTGGGAACATTTTTTTGTTGTTAAAAATTGATTGCATATTTAAATGACAAGATTAAATAAGTAGATTTTGATTTTGTTGCCCTGAGCCTATTGCTATTTGATTCTGAATGTTATGATACATATGTGTGTATATATATGTATATATATAATATATGCATATATACTATATAATATATAATGCATATATTGCGTGTATATATATACATATACATGTGTGATATATATGATAGATTCTGTGTTATGATAAATATAACATCTTTTTTTGTTGTTACAAAGCCTTTTTTCTTTTGGCAGATTCTAACTTAAAAGACCAAACAAACCAAGTTGATGGTTCTCAGCTAGCTGTGAATATGATGCAGCCACACATGAGTGTAATACAGCCTCCAGTGAATGCCCAGCCTCAGCCTATGGGTATCTTCCCATACCCAGTGGGTGTTCACGCCCCTATGATGAATATGCAGCGGAACCCATTCACCATGCACCCTCCACTGCCCCTGCATCTCCACACAGGAGTACCTCTCATGCAGGTAGCTGCCCCTGCAAGTATACCTCAGGGACCACCACCACCACCCCCTCCCCCGCCGTCCCAGCAGGTCAGCTACATCGCCTCACAACCAGATGGGAAACAAGTGCAGGTATGTTAGCTTGAGTTAAATCAGCAGCCTTTATAAACATAGCAACTAGGGACAGACGGTTTAAGAAAGGGCTTCCTTGCATGTAGAAACAGTGATATATTTGGTTATATATTTTGTAAGTTACTCATCATAATCCCTTTTCATTATCCTCTGCGAATCCCCGTTTCCATCCCCAGAAAATTGACCAGGACCATACAAGCTGCGTGTGTGCTTGCCATTTATTTCCAAACACATCTCTGTTGTTTGGCTTGATCAAATTAGTGAATCTTAGTTATCAAGTTTGAGTTCAGTTTAAAATTTTCTTACAATTTTGAAGGCTTTTGGGAGCAAGGTGGTTGGGAACTAGTGAATGCTCATGGGAGTCTTGCTCGGGTAAACTTTGGATAAAGACAATATTTGTTATTTTCTGTTGTATTTTCATTTTGGGTTACTGTACTAAGAGATGAATCACTATGGGAGACAGAAATGCAGATACTTGGCAGATATTTTGGTGCTTGTAATTTATTGATACTGATTATGTTTTTCTACTGATTTTATTTTTTATTGCTCTGTGTGTGTGAGTGTAGACATGGTACATAACACCACATGGGTGTGTGGATGTGGGAGGATAACTTTTAGGAGCTGATTTGCTCCCTATCATGTAGGTCTCAGGTCGAACTCAGGTCTTCAGGCTTGTGCGGCAAGCACTTTTACTCCGGGCCATTTTGCTGTCTCCGTTTACATAATTTAAAGACATTTGACATTGAAATAAAGACTACATGTATTAAGAATACATTTGATTTTCTTCAACTGGCCCTTTATGTATATGTTTCCTAAAATAAGTACTTCTCTTAAAAATAAAGTCGAATCACTTTATTTTTCTATCATTCCTGATACATGACATAAATATTTCTTTTGAGTACAGTACTCTATTGACAGATATTTAACTCTTTAAACAGGGCCTTCCGAGTGCTTCTCATGTAAGTAATAACATGAATACACAAGTGTTGCCTGCTCCATCAGCAGTCCCAGCAAACACGGGATCAGTTCAGGGACCAAGTTCTAGTAATACTTCGTCATCAAGTCACGTCCAAGCCTCTAACGCTGCTGTAAAATTGGCAGAAAGCAAAGTAAGTGTTACAGTGGAAGCCAGCGCAGATAGCTCGAGGACAGACAAGGCAAGTTCAAGGTTGAGAGCAACCGCACAATTCTGTATAGAGTAAAGATGGACAGTTAACATCTTGGAGTTTATGAGAGGTGGAGGGGATTTGTTATTGGGAGTTTGAAATTCAAATGTTGGATTTTTGTCTAGATGGTATTGATGCTTGGTGAGTTACTGCTAATATTGCTTAATCATTTTTAGAAATGTTCAATATGTGTATGCATCTTGTTTATGTCATTTGAAAAGTTCCTTACAATGTCTAAGTGCAGTGTTTTCAATTGTATAAATTTCTAGAAAGCATGTGAGAGTGTAAGACCAGCAGATAATAATTGCACTTTTTTTTCTCATCAGAAATTGCAAATTCAAGAGAAAGCAGCACAGGAGGTGAAACTGGCTATTAAACCATTTTATCAGAATAAAGACATCACGAAGGAAGAGTACAAAGAGATTGTGCGGAAGGCAGTGGACAAAGTAAGTGCAGCTCTAGCGGGAGCGTTGTAACCACCTCTGCTGTAGGAAAGAACGCCCGCTCCTGTCTGTTCCTTTCCCTTTGAGTGATTCATATGAGTGAGGTGTGCCCATGAAAACAAGCTGCTTGTCTGTTGGGTTTTCATAGTGCCATTCTTTTGGCATTGAGCATGAAAAATATTCCCCACCCTCACCCCCTTGTTTTTTAGGTTTGTCATAGTAAGAGTGGAGAAGTAAATTCTACTAAAGTGGCAAATCTGGTTAAAGCATATGTAGACAAGTACAAATACTCACGGAAGGGAAGCCAGAAGAAAACTCTGGAAGAACCCGTGTCAACCGAAAAAAACATAGGCTGAGCGGAGGAGACTGCCAAGGACACTGTGAAGATGTCTGTAAAGTGCAATTCAGCGTGTCCCCTTAACTGAAGTCAGACCAACTGTGATGGAAATCTGCTTTTGATAAAAGTATTTTTTTTATTGTAGGATATGTTTTGTTCAAAATATAGCTGTGCACTGCAACTTCTATATCTAACCCTAAACCCCAATAAAACAAATTCAAGGGAAAACCAAGGGTGTAATGGAATGTGCGTTTTTATCAGGAATGTGTTCTACTGTGGATACTGAAAGATGTATAGCTTTTTAGGGGAACAGTGGAATGCATAAACCAGACTTGTACAAGTGCTGGTTTTGAAAGACATGTCTAAATCTATGTATAATACATTTATTCTGTCAGGCGGAAAAACTATGATCTTAGGACCTTGCCCCTTCTAACTGTAGAAATTTAAACAGTGTATTGCTATTAAATATATCTGATATTAATAGAACATGCCAAGTGCAGGTTCCAAGTGTGTATTTGTGAAGCACATATCTGAGTTAATGGCTTAGATAGAAAGCAAATCATCATTAGTAAGAATTAGCCTCAGACCTGCAGCTGCTCCTTCTTGTCACCAGAGAAAGGTCACGCTGTGTGTGGCTTTTGTGCTCTTCTCTCCCAATCTAGACAAAAAGAAAAATTAGTGGTGTAATGTGCTACATTACAACTTTGCCAGTTGAAAGCTTTGTTGGATTTAGAAGGCTAATGGGGGGACAAAACACTATGCTCTTTCACTATGCCTTTTACTTATCAGTGATAGTAAATTATGTGTGCCAACTAGAGAAATGCCATAGGTGGTGATCTTCCTTCCTGGGGGACTGCCATAGAGTTTAAGACACACTTCCCCGGCTTCAGCTTGCTGCTCATCTGTCGTGGTGTCATAGTGAAATTCTTCTCACACTTCAAAAGTTCCCTAATGGTTTACAGTGAATAAAGTGTTCATTTGTTGATTGGTAGCCCTGCTGCATAAATCTAGATATTATAACTGTGTCTGACAGAAGAAAGGAAAATTAAATAATGCTATTTTTGCATAGGTATCAGGGATTAGAGTTGTTTTTTTTTTTTTAAAGCATTGAGATGTTACTATGTTGATGTTTATGAAAGGTAAGTTCACAGTGCTTATGGCACTGTTACTTTCATTGACATCTGGAAAGGAAATCTTTCTAGGAAAAACTTTGATTGCAGTTACAATTTTCAGTAGATATCAAATAGCTGAGAAGATGTTCCAATAATCTGGTGATGGATCAGAATAAACAAACTTGGTGAGGCCTACCCATTCACTAACAAGGACAGCGGTCTCTCTGAGACTACTTTTCCTAGAGTACAGGCAACCTGGTTCTCAGTTCTGCATAATGCTTTCCAGCTAGCTTTGAAAGGAAGGCTAACTGATTTTAACCCAGAGTGACTGCACTAGGTAAATGATAATGTTTGATAGATTATGCTTATAGTTCTACAACATTTCCAAAAAGTTTTGATCTTCATTTCTACATTTCTGGCATTTATGATGCAATATTTTACATTTTTAATTAAAGTTTGTGTTTAGATTATGATGGCAGAAGAGTTTGGAAGACAGTTCCAAACACCAGTGGCACACCTTGTTCCTTTCAGTTCAGGATCCCTTGAACAGTGGTGCGAACTTCTGGTCCTGCTTTGACATTTGTGTGGGATGTGGTCTGCCCTCATTCGTGATGCAGCATGTGCCCTCCCTTCACTGCTCTACTGACCCCTGTGGAGTCAATGGCAATTTAAGGTTTCGTTTTATACCGTTAAGCTCTTGCAAAACAAGTTTTTAAAGTGTAGAAAAAAAGGTGATGTGTGAAGTATTAAGGTCCCATGCTTTGGTAGAGTTCCACTATTCTTGAAGTTAAACAGGTATGTGTACTGTATCTGGTAGGGCACTGGGTAGAGTGCTTCAGAATAGTTAACTATTCAGAATAGCTTATTTCTAATATATTCTAGTATTAGAATATATTCTGACTGATTAGAAATATATTAGAAATATATTCTGACTGAGTTAGAAAACACATGCTTTGAATTAAAAAATAGCATTGCTTTTACATTCTTGGTTTCTCATTTTTTTTCTCAGAAATCCACATTAGTTTTGCACGTATATGAATTTAGCACGGTTTGGGGGTTGCAGGTTCCTCTTCTTCGTGACTCAGTATTGACTTGATCTTTGGAGCCATGGGCCCTTTAACTTGCTAGTCACATTGATCCATATTGTAGAATGCCCAGTAGGACTTACTCATTATTTTAACATTCCAAAGGTTTTGTAATTGTTTGTTGCTATTTTGGTAATGACCACTACATCTTCTCCATTATCTGCCTTCAAATGGCCATGGTGTGTTTTCTGACCGTTCCACCCAAGACATGTGGTCTCTAGCATAGTGGCTGCCTTGAGTTTGAGACATGGCAGTATGAGTGCAGTGCTGTCTGCTGACACACACTCGAAAACCAGATTGTGGTCTGTAATATATCCTAATAAATTTTTTTGCTAAACAAAGTAGTATCTTTAAAATTTTATTAAGTTTTCTGGGAAATGATGACTTTTATATCAATTTAAACCATTTCCAATGTGTTTATTTCTTGGATTTTTACCAAAGTAATGAGTATCATGATTACATTAATATCTAGGCAATAAAAAAGATCAGAGTTAGCTATAAACATATATTTTAATAGTAGTTTTCCTAATTGTATAATCACTGTAGGAAATTTAAAACATTCAGTAATTTCTAAAGATGGAAGAGACTGGGAAGCAAAAGAAAAATTTATCTGTAATTCTACCAAAGTTAACTTCTTTCAAGTCTGGCTTCAATGCACATTATATGTTATGACCTATTCTTTTCAATTAATGTATTGAGATTATTCCATTTTAATAAAAATTAATTTGACAGCATGACTACTGGTGACCATATAGTATTCTGTTACACAGATGTACTTTGAAAACAGTCCCTTAATATTGGATATTTGTTTGTTTTGCTTTGTTTTTTTTGTTTGTGTGTTTGTTTTTTGGTTTTTTGAGACAGGGTTTCTCTGTGTAGCCTTGGCTGTCCTGGAACTCACTCTGTAGACCAGGCTGGCCTAGAACTCAGAAATCTGCCTGCCTCTGCCTTTCAAGTGCTGGGATTAAAGCTGTGCACCACCACCGCCCGACTTGTTTTTTTTTTTTTGTTTGTTTGTTTTGAGACAGGGTCTCACCCACTATATAGCCCTGGCTAGCTTTGAACTCACTTACATAGATCAGGCTGGCTTCAAATTCACAGAGATCCTGCCTTGCCTCCAGAGTTCTGGGATTAAAGGTGTACACCACCATGCTTAACATTATTTTTACAAGTATTGATTATATAAATTAGTGGAGTACAAAATTTTACTTAAAAATGTTTTTGTCCAGGCGTAGGTCAGGGATTTAGGGGGCAGAGAAAGGTGGTTAGGAATTTAAGGTCATCAACTGAGTTTGATGTCAGCCTGGGTTATAAGATACTCTCAAAAAACAACCCAAAGGTGTTTATACGAGAGCATTTTTGTAGATAAATTTTTATACTTACTTTGTATTGTTATTTACGAAAATTTGAGAATTGGCTATTTATTAATTTTTGCTAAATAAACTGTCCTAGTGAGCTCCCTTTGTGATTGGCCATTGTACCTTCTATTTTTGTGTACTCTGCTGCATTGAATTTCAGAATATTCATATTTTAAATCTGGATAACTCATTCTTAGAGGAGTTTAACTTATTTGAGCCTACCTTATGTCTGTGTTTCTAGCCTTTCCTTTTTTGTGCATGCCTGATGTTCAGACCAGAAGAGAGCATCATGTTCCCCAGAACTGGAGTTACAGGGTTTTTCAACTGCCTGTGGGTTCTAAGATCCCAACTCCAGTCCTGAAAGCAGCAATTGCTGAGCCATCTCTCCAGCTCCTAATTCTGCTTGGCACCAAACATGACGAAGACTTCTTCATATGATGTTTATGAATATTCAGTTGTTCATCTTACACGCCTCTGTGTGTCAGGGTTTGAATCTTCACGTTACACATTTGATATTGACGTAGTACAGTAACAGCACATTTACTGACTTTTACTATGTCATTTGTGTTCCTTATTTAATTATAAAGCCAGTTCTGGTATTTTTATGAAAATTGAAGTGTATAAAGATGAACCATTATCTAATTTCATGGCTACATAGTGATGGCACCAGATTCAGAGTTTAGACATCTAAGTAAATCTCAAGACAGGAGGAGCAGCTGAAACAAGTGAATGAGGTGGAAGAGAATGCAGCTCGTTTGTCACAGGTGAGTGGGGAAGGTGAGCCTGGGTCTAACTATGCCCCTTCACTTTTTCCCTTTGGTAATGCTGGACATTTAATTCAGAGCTTTGAACATATGTGCTAGGTAAGTTCTTTACCAATAAGCCACATTCTGGATTGTTTTTCCCTTTTTTAATAATAGGAGTATGAAACATTCAGTTTTGAAGCCATTGGTTTGTTGCTTTTTAAAAAGCTGTACCATTTCCTTTAAAAATGTATATGAGGTTCTGGAGAAATGGCTCAGCAGTTAAGATATGCACCGTTACCTGCTCAGACACAGGACCTGAGTTGAGATCTCAGAACTCACATCATGATTCTCACACTTGCCTGTGACAGGCATGCACATACCCACCCTCAAAATATATGTATAATTAAGAATGAGAATTTTTTTAAGCTCATATGAATATTGAGTCAAAACTAGCAAGCTCTGTCCTGCGTGGATCCCCAGTGTACTCTGGGAATGTCTTGTAGTACTCTTAAGAAGTCTCTCTTACTGAGCAGATGCATCTGCATTTTAAGAAAGGAAAGAGAAAGCCAGACAGAACTTCTCTATTTCTTTGTAACTAGTATCCTTGGTGCTTCTTTCTCCAGATTCTAAGAAGCCACCTCCCTCTCACGTTAGGCCCAACATAATTAACACAAGATAATTTTGTTTTCATCCAGTTAACCAGTTTCCATAGTGGCTGTGGAAAACCCTCTACATTAAGGACAGTAGAGACCTTGAGAGCTTGTGCATAGGCCTCTTGGTTCAGGAGACTGACACTGGTTTCAGTCCTCTCCACGTGGCTGTCTGTGTGCCAAGTCAGCTGCCACAGTCCAGCTCCTGTAATGTCCAGAATCATTAACACACATGATGTTTACATGCATTGGCTTTTGATAATGTAGTTCATCTCAGGCACTGGGATAGTGGAGTTATTCTATACGTACAGTTTATTAAACAAGAGAGGAGACTGAGCAAGAAGGTAAATGGTGTGTTGGGTGGAGGGAAATACATAGAGTGTATAGCTGGGGTGATGTAAGGTGAGGTTGTGTGTGTAGTGCCCCATACTCCACCTGGTGGGTTAATAGACCTAGGAGTGAGCAAGACAGGGCAAGTGCAGTGACAACACTTTCGTTAGCCGGGAGGCAGTGAGGCAGTGAGAACGAATGAGTTGGAGTATCTGATGCAGAGTGTTTCTGACCAAAAAGATTGTAACAATCCCAAGCCTAAAGTGGCTTCAACAGATTGAGATTGGTGGAAGAGGTAGCTTTAAATCGGGTTTTTCTCTTGAGGATAGCAAAGTCAGCAGACTGGAGGTTTAGCTCAGTGATAGGCTTGCCCACCATTCATGAAGTCATCTTGGGTTTGATTCTCAGCACTGAGGTTGGGGATTTGAAACCACTACAAATAACCATTTTTCAGTAGCTTAATTCAAATGGTTAAGTCAAAGGGTTGGATCTTATATGTCAGTACTTACATTACATCCAGCTTTGGTGAAAGCCTGTGCAGTGTCCTGAAAGACAGTTTGACACTCTAAGCCTTATAGGTGTTGTAGATTCTTCCATGATTAAAACCTCCTCACCTACATTATCCCTTTCTAGTTAGTGGGAAGTGGGGGGCTTGGCTTAAGACAAACTGGATTATTTGCATTAAGCTATTTTGGGACTGTTTTAAATGTTTGTAGAAAAGGCAGAAAATGTTTTATAACATTAAATGGAAAAAGGGTTCAAACAAGATGTAATACTCTTGTTTGAGACAGAACTTTGTAGTCTCCCAGGCTGACCTCAAATGTACAATCTTCCTGCCTTAGTCACACACATTCTTAGATTAACAGGTGTAAACTACATGAAAACTTCTCATTTCAAACCATACATAGAAGGGGCTTTTGGGGCAGTACCAGATCATACCTTTATGCTTTTCTTTGGCTTCTACATAGTGGAAAAAATATGATCAAAATATAATTTCCCCCTTCCAAAGCTTGCTTTATTGCTTGGAGAGTCAGGGGAGAAAGGATTGGAGGCATTCTGCAGAGCTCAGCACTCTTACTGGAGTTGGCCTTTAGCTCCCTCCCTTGAGCGTCTGTCTGTGACTTGGTGGTGAACTAGGCAGCTGGTGGTTGTGACTGAGTAGGTTTACAGCTGAGAATCCAGTTAGTGGTCAAGTAGTGGTCTACTCTCAGTGTAGTCCTGTGTGTATTAGGATCAACTTAAGTATAGGCAAGTGGGAATCTAGGCTTTAAAGTTCAGGCGCAGTGCAGTGTGTAACCACCCTCAGCCTGTGTGTGTTCTGAGCTGCTTAGCGCTTCTGCAGAGTTGTCTTGACTTTGTCCTAAGACAATCTCAGCTTGTACAGTCACCTCTGGTTTTCTCATCCCTTGCACAAACATAGAAATGTAACTTTGTAATCTAGGTACATATTTATTTTAGACTTCTTTTTTTTTTTTAAATGCAGTTCTTAATCCAGCCCTAAGTCAATTCAGTCTGCTGGTGGGGTAGGGTGTTAAAGCAGGTCAAGCCCAGTGTGCATGCAAGGGCGAAACCATGTGGAACTTGACTAAGTCTTGTGCAGATGCAATGGACAGCAGCCTGTCCGAAGCTGCTAGAAGCAGCAATATACCTGATCATATTGGAACACAGGCATGTAACCTTCCAATTCTTAGCTTGTTAACTATCTGAGTTCAGGTCCCACTAACCACTTTAAAAAATGGTAATAAAAAAAAAAGGGTGGCAAGTTTTCTGCACAATATTTGAACAATACAGTTCAGTGCAACTGAACTGTAGAATCTGACCAGTTAGTAGGATGTGTATACTAATTGAAAATTTTGTCTAAGAGTTTTACGTTCCATAATCATTGCAACATTTTTAATTTTCCTGTGAAATTAAATTAGTCTTAGACATAGGCTCATGTGTTTCATGTGACTATGGACCTTCCTGTGGAGCTGAGAATGACCATGTATTGATGACTGCCTTGCTGTCACCTCAGCGGGGCTGGACTCTAGGCCATTGCCCCCACCATTCCAATGCACTCAGATCCTTTCACAGCTGTAGTGTGTCCTTGCCTGTCTGAGTGCTTAACTGCCTCTGCTGAGAATTTTACCTGTGACCACTTCACCTTCCTAAGAGCCTGAGAAGTAGGTTCCACTTACATTTGAATAGGAGTGAAAATCTGAGGCCAGGGTTGTCCTCACAGCCATCTCAAAGCACACAGCTGTTACTTGGTTTACCCGGTGACATTGCCTTGCTGGTGACGCAGGCTATTGAGAACACTTCCATAACCTTGGAGCATGCAGGATTGGCCCTCTTGGTTTTCCTTTCTCCCTAGTGAAGTGAAATGCCTATCACTCTAATGAGTACTCAGGGTGCTAAAGTGATCATTCCATTCTGTTACTATTGAATCCTGGGACAATAACACCCATCTGCCCTTCCATTCCTTTTTTTTTTTTTTTTTTTTGAGATAGAATGAATGTAGTCTTGGTTGTTTCTGGAACTCACTGTGTAGTCTAGGTTGGCCTCAAACTGAGATCTGCTTGCCTCTGCCTCCTGGGTGCTGGGATGAAAGGCATGACTATAGACGGATACCACATCTAACAATGCCATTACAAGCTTCCCAAAGGAACTTAAAACTTCTATTTTAACTAAATGGGTCTGTTCAGGAGGGTAAGGACTGTTCTGCCATTAGTGGCCATAACAACCTAGGCTCCAATTTGGACCCAGATTTGTAAGTTACCATAAACTGTTATGACAATAATTTACTAGACAATAAACACAAGCCCAGTCCCAAGTTAACTATGTAGTAGGAACACATGCCCAAGCACATGAGACAATGTGTACAGGGTCATTTATAATAGATGAAACCAACCTAAACTACTAGTGTGTACTGTTCAGCTGCGTTAATGTTGTCGCTTCAGCAGTACCAGTGAGTCATACTACTGTCTGTAAACTCACAAAAACAGTATTTAGAGATGAATATTGAAGCTGCCAAGGAACTACCTCAGAGTACTTGTTTTTGAGGCAGAGATAGGATATGAAGCCTTGGGGGATCATCAGCCTCTATGTGAGCAGTGCTTGGATGAATGATTGCTATAAAGTAGTAATGCTTATTGTATGGTTTTTATTGTGTCCTAGTTCATTTAAAATACTGATTATAGCTCTAAACACATAGTTAATTTTGTGTGTGTGTATAACCTTCGATGTTAGTCCTCATTTTCATCTTGTTGGCATTGGTTCTGGGCATTAATTTTAATTCTTCACACTTGTGTTAACAAGGGCTTTCGGACCGAGATATTACCCCTTCCTTTAATACTTGAGTGTGGCTGTATTAA
This sequence comes from Montemys delectorum, assembly GCA_019843815.1. Lineage (NCBI taxonomy): Eukaryota > Metazoa > Chordata > Mammalia > Rodentia > Muridae > Montemys > Montemys delectorum. The sequence continues at coordinate 10,267 of JADRCD010228175.1, read as the reverse complement.
AGGAAATGAATCCACTTATATACATTGATATGCCCCTTTGCATTTTTTTTCAAACCAATTCACGGAATGGAAATCTTTGCTAGATAAAAGTTTACTGGCTATGATGGAACCAGCCATCTGTTCTGTGGCTTGGGAGGAAGCTAATTCCAAGTATTTGAGTGCGTGAGTTCAGTTGTGCAGTATGAGTGGTTAACTAACACAAGCTGGCTGGCTATATATAAATGGTTCCTTCTCTTACTATATCGTAAGATAACCAGGAGCAAAGTGTGAGGTGTCCTGTGTGGCTGATCTTGAAGCTTCATTCTTGTTTGTGAGCAGTTACTCCCTTGGGTAAGAGCTTCATATTTTGCCTTCAGTACTTTAGTTATGGAATAAGATCAGGACACAAGTCACTTATCCAAAACACTCATTTCAAAAATCAGTTTTATTGTCATTTTATGGTTTAAAAAACATACATGGCATGGCTATAAAGTAATGAGACAAGTTTTCATGTGTGGCTTGGTTTATTGAGTCTCATTAATATATAGTCATATCCTGTCTCAAGTTGGAAGAAAAATATGCCTTCACTATATGACCATCAGTTTTGTTACTTAAAATTTATTAAGTGCCAACAGAGCACTAGGCACATATATAACACAGAATTGTACAGTCTCTATGTTGTTGACTATTATTTACATAGATCTTTCAAAGATAACATTAAAGCTTGTATTTACAGAACTTTAGACAAAAATAACAATACTGGAAGTCAGCAAGTTTCTGTCTAGCAAGGAGCACCTTTTCATGACTGCGAGGGTTCTGCAGGGCCTGGACTGCAAGAGCACTTCAACTGCGTTACCCACCAAGTCTGTTATCCAGTAGTCAGGTAAAGCTGTCGGAGGGAAAGCCTCGGGGAGCTAGAGATTGGTTCCATCAGGTCAGATACATTTAGAAAATTCTGCTGAGACCATTGCTTAAAAGCACTAAAGACACATTTATACATTTTAACACAAAATCTGCAACTACAGGATGGTGACCTTGAAAGTCACTTTCTTAAACCTGTCATTTCTGCTAGTGAAGGCTAACCACCATGGTAATTTCCTGCTTTGAAAGGAAAAAGGTACCTTGAAGACAAGCAAACAGCGATGTTAACAAAAATTATTTCAGAAAACCTAAAATATTTAGATAAACACAGTGAATATAAATTTCTACAACTGTCTGCCCTCAGGAACCTTTAGTCTGGCACTAGATGAGGGATACATTAACAGTAAGGACTCAGGGTGTCTGCTGGGCAGTCCCGTCTACGGTGAAGAAGTCAAACGCCAGCAACCTGAGAATGCCAAGTTTTGGATGTTGTCACACATTTTTTACAGATTGAGCTGAATGCAGAGACAGAGATACTCCTTGGGGAGAAATTACTTTTTGGTACTAATTAGTGAATCAAGGTATTTAAAATGTATGTCCAGACTGAAGGTCATTCCAAAGAATCTGGCCCTGAATTAAAGTTAAACTGAAACCTACAGTCAAATGGTAAACAAAAGCTTTCAGTCAGATGCATGACACACAGTAAGGCAACTGAGCTCTTAACTGTCTATCACTCTCTGGGATTACTGTTCATACTATTGTAAACAAAAAATTTGGTCTCCTGGTCTTCTTCCTACTGTGACCATGGTGTCTATCATGTGATGCGCCTTTCTGTCCTCTATAATATCACAAAGTATAAAGTAGGTGACCGTTTGACCTTGCCTTCAGCTAGACTTTAAATTTTAGAATGTCTTTAAGCATACTCAGAAATAAAGGACTCAAGAAAATGTTCAGTCTTTTATTTAAAAACTATAAACAGTCACCAAAGTAAATAAAGCCATTCTATAACATAAACTGTCAGGTCTATATTTTTTTACTGCACATCCTAAGGACACAGCAGAAATGGTGGTTGGGAGGCCTTCCACATTTTTTGGATGCTAATAGAACAGGCAATAGGCAGTTATAAGTGGATACATTTCACGCTTGGGGGGAAGACAATTTAAGGAAGTGAGCAGTTTCTGAGCAGGAATGTGGTCCAGTATTAAGAATGGAAGAATAATACAATAAAATTCCACACTATATTAAGATAGAAAAAGTAGTGAAGAAAATATCATACCTGCACATAATGCATATATAACACAGGAGAAAACCTGTATAAAATCCCATGTATTTAAACCAATTTACAAATACAAAAAAAGTCTGCACAAGCTCTGAGCTTGCACACGACAGATGCTTACAGTGGATACATGTTAGGGAAAACCAGGAAAAAAAAAAAGGAAATTCAAATAGTTTTTCTTCTAAAAAATGACATGAGATATATTATTCCATACTCTTTCAGCCAGCAAAATGAGTTCTACAAGGTGTATAATACAAAACAAAACAAAAACAAAACCCCACCAAACCCAAGGGGGGGGGGTCCAAGGAAACCAAAAAAGGGGGGGGATCACAGTTCCACAAAACTGTTTTGACTTTACAGCATCAGTACCTTTGCAGAAGTATTTACACAAATTTAAAGAATATTCATCCACTGCGTAGAATATATCACAATTACTTACAGTTGACAGGAAAGTCTAGAAAACTTTAGAGCCTACCAATAATGCTTCTAGGACACCACAGACTGCCCAGTGGCTGCAGTGGTATGAAGGATGTTCATTCTATTCACAAATATTTACAAGATCTATTCAGACTGGTAAATTTTTATGATAATAAATAAGTGAAAATATATTGGCTCAAGTAAGAAAACCAAGCTACTGATTCTAAACAAAACACACAATCCACAGCTAGATATTGGTGCCCCTCTGAAGCTGGGGTAGGTGTGCTCAAACTTTGTCGTTATTCAAACCAGCTTAAATGGTTCTGTAAATATAAAAATGTGCTCCTTTTTGGATATAGATAAAAATATTTAATGCTTCTATTTCATCTGCTCACGTAGGTTTTACACTATTCCATGTATATTCCAATGTGGATGGTACAGAATTCTGATCACACCAGTTTCCATCAGGATTGGCCAGATCCGAGACATCCTGCAGATAAGCTGGTTGACAATCCCACAGCAGTTTTTGTTTTTGTTTTTTTTTTCCTTTTTAGATTTTTTTTAACAGAAAAGAAAGGGATTCGTCCAGAGATCAGAATACGAAGCCGCCTCTCAGCATCATGGGAGGACACAAAATAATTCATCCTATGTATGGTCTCTGCTCCATTAAGACTGGGTGCTTTCTTCAGTAACAGTATGTGAAATGTATTGACTTTGAGCCCCACTGTGTCAGTGGGGTAGGATTCACTGCAGCATCTCTGAGTCGTTTTCTTGTTCTTTACTCTGAACTGTAAAATGCAGTTCATAAAGGCATTTGGCAAGGGTAGAGGAAGCTTCCATATTACTAATGGCTAGCACTGATAAGTTGTTTTCATGTCTCTTTAACAATCTAAAAAACAAAAGGAAACACAAACTGTCAGTCTCCTGGATCATAATTAAGATTCCTTGTCACAGATTATACAACTAAAATAAGAATATATGGTCCCACACCCAAGCCAACGTTCACACAGCTTTGTAGAAAGGAGGCTCAAGCTAGCCATCAACTAATCACTGACCAATAAAACAAGACCAGCTGCTGCACCCCACCCTCAGGCAGCACTTTAGCTGGTCAGGGTTTGTATCCACAGAATGTTACACAGCGCATTTCTATATCTTCATTCAGGATTTTATGATTTTCACAAATCAGAAAATTGTTGGCCATCAACAAACACATTTATGAACTTGAATGTTCTACTACAAAGGTCACAGCCTTGGTGTGGCTGTGACTGTAAGGAGACAGTAGGAGTGAGGAGGACTCAGCAGGGTGGGAGGAGCGAACACGAGGGACAGGAGGCTACGGCAAGCAAACTCCACTGTCAGTACTAAAGCTATGCAAGGATAGAGAATGCTGACTTAACAATTAATTCAACTTGGGCTTAAGTGTGATAACTTTCATTTTTAACATCTGGAAGACAAGTCACACAGCAATGAGAATACCCCAAGAACTTCACTATTTTCATTAAAGTCCTGGGGAAAGAAATCAGAGAAGGGGCTGCTGAGGTCATTCAGTGGTTAACAGCCTGATCTTGCCAAGAACCCATGTTTGGTTCCAATTACTCATGTCAAGTGGTTCACAGTTTTCTGTAACCTAGGGAATCTGCCCCTTCTGACTTCTCTGGGTAGTGTATATATGTGGTGCATATACATAATTGTAGGTGAAACTAAGATTATGAAAAAATACCTTACAAAAACAGGAGGAAAAGAAAAGAGGTAAGACAGAACTAAAATTGTGATTGAGAAGTCAATCATGGAAAAGGGGAAAAAAATCCTGAGTTAACAATATGGAAGGCTTGGTGGTTGAGCACTTGCACAGAATGTACAAGGCCCTAGGTTCACTCTCCATGACTAGGAACAAAATGTGGATACCAAAGGGACAAACCAGTAACCATAATTCTGTCCTTCAGTAATAATGATCACAGCATCACTACATGAAACTCCAGAAATCAATCTCATAATTTCTGTTGTGAAAACACCATCATCTGATATGTTTTCTATCAGGGTAAAAAGTCACTCAGAATACCCTGACTAGGACAATGGTAGGTTGGAGAGAGGGGAGGAAGAGGCTGAGGGTGAGGGAGGACAGTGGCAGGTTGGGGAGAGAGAGGAAGAGGCTGAGGGCAAGGGAGGACAATGGCAGGCTGGGGAGAGGGAGCTTTCTGTGGGACCGGTGGAACTTTAGTGTATCTGTGGGTTACTAGTTTCCAAAAACTCACTGAAAAGTTTGCTTTGTGGACACTTTAAACATGACTTCTCAAAATTTTATTTAACAAACTTTAAAAGCAACTGAGAATTATATGATCTTTCTATAAAAACAAAGAAACCAACCAAAAAACAAACTCAGCTCAGCTGAAAAGCATGTGTCTTTAATCCCAGCACTTGGGAGGTAAAGGCAGATGGATCTCTACATTTAAGGCCAGCCTGGTCTATGTAGATAGAGTTCTAGGCTAGCCACGGCTATACAGAGAGAGTTGTCTCACAACCAAAGAAAACACTGGGGGTGGGGCAGGGTCTGGAGCTTATACGTAGGGTGCTGCACATGCTTTCCCTTTGGACACAGCTATATCCAGAGCCTTCCCTTTTTTTTTTTTTAAATTATTATATTTATATCTTAATGTTAAAGATTGCTATAATAAACATAACTTCTTCGGTTTATTTTTTGGGGGAGGAGAAATTTTCAATTTCACATGCTGGTCTAAGTTGTATTAATAGAAACATTTTAAGATACAAATTATCTTTTAAGGAAAACTAAACAATTTGAAAAGTTTATATCCTACCATAAAAGCACCAAAAAATTCAATGAAGAAATGTATTTTCTTGAGAAACAAAGCTTGCAGGTTTTTGAAATGGGCAGTGTAGGAGAGAGGGTGAGGAGAATCAATCAGTGGAAAACAGGCTTAAGAGACATGAGGACCTTCTTCCATCTCATTTCCAGAATGCTAGCCCTCTCATGTTAACTGTCCTTAAAACTGCCTACCTACCAAAAAAAAAAAAAAAATCAGAAAAATCAGAGGTTCCTCCATGGAGAAAACAAAAACAAAGCCTCCCTACAGAACTGACACTGGGGGACTGCTGCTAAATAAGCCAGCGCACTTGAGACCATCTAAAGACAGCAATTATCACAAGCAGCGAGCCACAACTCTGCACTGACATTCTTTACTGCATTTTGAGACAGGGCCTTAAAGGAGGCCCACACCAACTTCCAACCCATGGACTATCTGTTATAGGCAGACACCTATAACAGAATATTATATTCTATCTTACATATTTTATCTTTTTTTCTAAATAGGTTTCTGTGTAGCTCTGGCTGTCCTGGAACTCAAGAGATCCACCTGCCTCTCTCAGCCTCCCTAGTGCTAGGATTAAAGGCATGAGACACCACTGTCCCACCTTATTCTTAAAATATAGAGGAAACCCTAAGATACTTAAACATTTGAGAAAAGAACAACTGTACAGAAGAGCAGGAAAAACTAAACATACACACATCTAACTCAACAGCTGGTAGCAGGCCATAAAACAATCTGACAAATAAAATCCTCAAGGACGAATAAAACCCCAGCAGGTCTGAGTATTGAATAAAAAAGATTTCCTGAAGGGATTGGAAAACAATTCAAGCCAAACAAAAGGAAAGGAACAGGAAAACTTGTCCTTATCAAAGCACATGAATCAGCTAAAGTGCTCACTGAAGTAAAACCCTAGGACTCAAGCAGCCAGGACAGCACGGCACTGGGACAGACAGAAACAGAAGAGCTCATGGAGCATGTGCATCTCCAGCCACCTGAAGATGCAAAAACAAACAGGAGATGGCCCACAAGGAAACTGTCAACGATCAAAACAATGCAACTCAGCTGTGAGATATGAAACTCCCAAGAAAATATAGCGTAATACCCTGGGCAATGGGAATGGGCAATGCTTTTTATAGCAAATTCCAAAAAGCACAGGAAACTAACCGCTAACTAGCTAGCTGGCTAACTACTAACTGACAAGTTTCTGAATAGCAGTGGAAACAACGATCAACGTCGAGAAGCTCGTGTAGAGCGTGCAGCTGACAGGGTTAACATTCAGGGCATCTTGGACACCAGAATGTCAACAAGCAAAACCCAAATAAGCAGTTCAAGGGCCTAGATAGACGCTTTCTTACTGAAGACACGAAGATGGCACAGCTTCGGTGGTCACCAGAGAAATGCAAAGGGACACAATGACTTATGTCCACACTAACCACAATGACTTATTTTCAAAAGACAAAACCATAGAAACTGCTGGTGGGAATATAAATCATCACAGGTCAGAGAAACAGTACAGACACCAAAAAATTAAAAGCAAAATCCCTATATTCTCCTCAGTGCAAAGAAAAGGCAACTCTGGTTAGATTTCAAGAGGTATTTAAAGTCTGCTTTGTGGAGGCTTTGCACTAATACTCTGATAATGTTGTTGGTGTGTGTGTGTGTGTGTGTACTCGCATGTGGACACAAGGGTTGGGTGGTGTGCCCTAAGCTGGAGGAAGTCAGGTCAGGAGATGAGCCAGCCTCCTGTCACATGCTCCCACCGAGAAGATGCTAACTACGGCTTTTCTTCCTTTGTGTTTTTTTGAATTATTTATTTTTATTTAATGTGCATCAATGTTTTAACAGCATGTATATCTGTGTGAAGGTAATAGATGCCCTGGAACTGGAGTTACAGACAGTTGTTAGCTGCCGTGTAGGTGCTGGGAATTGAACCCAGGTCCTTTGGAAGTACTCTTAAATCACTGAGCTGTCTCTCCATCCCCATTTACTATTCTCTAAAGGCAATCTTTTTCTTTTCCTCCCACTCCTCCTTTCTCCAAGGTCTCTGGTACTGCTTGCAACTTGTTCTGTACATCTGTACTAATGAAAAGCTAACAAAATAAAACCACTCTGCCATGTTTATTTACTACAGTACCATTCATAAAAGCTAGAACTAGAAACATCTTAAGTGTCCATCAACTAATGAATGAATAAGATAACATAATACACACATAAACTAAATGCTAATCAGCCACTAAAACAAACATCCTGCCAAGTGTTTCTAGAGTTCGCTGCCATCCATTATATGAAATGAGCCAGGCACAGAAAGACAAGTACTAAATGATCTCATGCATGGAAAAGCCAACGGTTGATTGAAATCAGGTTCAGTAGATGGTACTTAGAGGTGTCAAAGGTGCGTAGGGGAAGGAAAAATGGAAAAAGGTTGATCAGTGTTTGGGACCAGAGGTTCTCCTGTGCTACTGCATGGAACGTAAGGTCTACATTTCAAAGAGGTAGAAGAAAGGAATCTCAATTCTTTTACCATAAAGAAATAATAAAAGGATGAAGAGGCTTTATGCATTGTATAATGTGTGTATGTGTCAAAACATCACAGAATACCCCCACTTATATGTACAACTTTGGGGTAGCAGTTAAAACAGCCTATAAAGTATCATAGTTATAAAACTTTAGAAAGCCAGAAATACATTAGAACTCTGGAAAAATAAGATTACATGTAAAAACAAATGTGACTCAAAATGCCTCTGGACTCTAGAAGCAGAGCTAGAGAAGCAAACCACTTTACAAACTGGAATTTATTTTTATCTAGACAAAAGAACAGATTAGGGTATCAGAACACAGACATACATATCTTTGAACATTTTTATGTGTATGAATCTTTTGACTACATATTTGTCTGTGTACCATGTGAATGCCTGAAGACCTGGTGTCTATGGGACAAGAAGAAGGCATCAGACTGATCAGTTACAGATAGTTATAAATCACTATGTGGGTGCTGGGAAGTGAACCTCGGACCTCTGGAAGAACAGCCAGCATCTATACCACCGAGCCACCTCGAGAGCCCTGCACAGGGACATTTTTTTTTTTTTTTTTTTTTTTTCGAGACAGGGTTTTTCTGTATAGCCCTGGTGGAACTCATTCTGTAGACCAGGCTGGCCTTGAACTCAGAAATCCACCTGCCTCTGCCTCCCAAGTGCTGGGATTAAAGGCGTGTGCCACCACCGCCCAGCTAGGGATATTCTTAAGAAACATTAGGGGCTGGAGAGATGGCTCAGTGGTTAAGAGCACTGACTACTCTTGCAGAGGTCCTAAGTTCAAATCCCAGCAACCACATGGTGGCTCACAACCATCCGTAATGAGATCTGATGCCCTCTTCTGGTGTGTCTGAAGACAGCTACAGTGTACTTATATAATACATAAATAAATCTTAAAAAAAAAAAAAAAAAAAAGAAACATTAGGAAAATACCAGAAGAACCTGCTCAGATCCATGAGGCTACCGGGCAGAGCAAGAGCGGACATGTGACTGCCCACTTAATGGTTGGTTTCCTCAATTCCACTGAAATGCAGTTTACTGTGACACGAATTTGCACACTAAAAACAACTCCTTGGTAATTGTGAGCATGGCTACAGTTACTTTAGAGCACTCCCTTCATTCCACATAGACACCAAGCACAGAAGCTGTCACTTCCCATTCTCACCAAGACTCATGTTTTTTTTTTTTAAAAACACTTTTTTTCACGTTTATGAGAACATAACATGAACTTTCCCAACTTGATAACGTAAGTGCATTGATCCTGCAGTGTAACCACTGTCTCTATGTCTAGCCCTTTTCTTTATTTCAAACAGACTGTTCTATAAACACAAAACAGCAGTTTCTTCCTCCTGCTCTCCCTTAATGCAGTGCTTCTCAGCCTTCCTAATGCTGTGACCCTTCAACACAGCTCCTCATGGTGTGCCGACCCCTCAACACAGTTCCTCATGGTGTGCTGACCCCTCAATACAGTTCCTCATGGTGTGCTGAGCCCTCAATACAGTTCCTCATGGTGTGCTGACCCCAACCGTAATGCTTCTGTTGCTAGTTCATACTTGTACCTTTGCTACCATTACGAACTGTAATGCCATTATTTAGAGGCAGAAGTTTGCCTAAAGTGTCTCAACGCACAGGTTGGGAACCGCTACCTTAGTCAGTCTGCTGTACTTGTTATGGCAGTGATCACATAGAACTGAGATCCAACCTCTGTCCCTGGTTTAAGTCAGAGGATGTCCTCAAGGCTCACAGCTGTGGCACGCATTAGCACATTTCCTTTTTAAGGCTGAGTAACACCCCACTTTAATCCTACAATTGCTTTCTCTCCTTGAGGAGCTAGCTGATGCAGGTTCCCTCAGCGGTTGGGACTTTTGTATGCAGTCTCTAATATTAACCCCTTGCCAAATCCGTAAGTTTTCAATCACTTTTTCTCACTCTGGGCTGCCATTTACTGCTGGCAATGTCTTTTCCTATGCATCCTTGAGTTGTGATGCAGCCCTGTTTGTCTGCATTCTGTGGCCTCTGCTTCTGATGTCGCAGACACAGAAATCGCTGTTAAGTCAATGACAGGAAGTCTTTGCCTCAGGCCTTCTAATTGGTTAGTAGTTTTAGCTCATGTATGCTAAAACTCATTGATTGATTTTGAGCTAAGATATCTATGGCGATAGCAGCTGTTCAGTTTCTTTCATAGATACAGTCTCGTCTTCCCAACATCATTTACTGGAGAGACAGCCAGAGACGGAAAGACTGACTCCCTTATGGAAGGTCCCTCTGCTGTGTGCGGCTGTGTGCGGCTGTGTGCGGCTGTGTACGGCGCACACTGGGATCTCTCTTCTGCTCCACTGGGCTGTCAGCCCAACTTTAGACCAGTGAATAGGCATGTAGCT
>JADRCD010228173.1:5000-19454 GCA_019843815.1 Montemys delectorum | reverse complement strand
AGAGAGAGAGAGAGAGAGAGAGAGAGAGAGAGAACATGAAGCCCCATCCTCCTGGCTTCATGACTGAGGATGACATGGCCCAGGCTACCTCTAACACTTGCTATCATGTTTCCTACCATAATGGATATCCTCAAACTAGGAGCCAAAATAAACCCTTACTTAAATTGTTTCTGTCAGATATTTGATCAAACAATAGAAAAGTAAGCTCTTAAGGCCCCCTTGCCACCCCTAGTCTGGTCAGGACACCATAAACATTTTCTACTTAGCACCTCTTGGCAGCTTTTTACACAACTCCATGTTTACAGGTATATAAAACAGGTATACAAATCAAGCATTTATTGACAATAAATCAAAAAAGAAATTTATTTTAAAACAATTCTTGGAGGCTGAAGAAATGACTCAGCAATTAAGAGTATTTGAATAAAGGACTTGAGTTCAAGTCAGGCAGTGGTGGGGCATGCCTTTAATCCCATCCTAGCACTCAGGAGGCAGAGGCAGGGGAATCTCTCTGAGTTCGATGCCAGACTGGTTTACAGAAAGAGTTCCAGGACAGCCAGGGCTGCACAGAGAAACCTTGTCTCAAAAAACCAAAAGACTAGTTCAGTGAGAGACCCTTCACCAAAGGAGCAAGGCTGAGAGAGAGTGACGGAAAAGGATATCCTCTTGTAGTCGGATGGCATGCCCATCTGATCATACATGTGCACATACACCATACACATATACTTAACGCACATATGCACACTCATACATGCATATAAAAATAACAAAAAGTTACCAAAAACAGTTATTTAGTACACATATAATTTCACCACTCAGGACTAAAGCAAATTTGCATAGTAAGGTGTTTGTATAACATTATAACCTAAAGATATACTAATCTGATACATGCTGAGGAATGATGGTAGGACAATATCAAGTCTTTATTTCTGTAATTAAACCATTAGGTTTCCCTAAGAGCAGATTTTGTATGTATGCAGTTGAGAGTGCGTCAATTCATAGCATGTCAGTCTCCAGGGATCATGTCCAGTGTGCACCAAGGTGTGTCAGGCAGTGTCAGTGTTTGGCGTGATGGAATCACGGTTGCAAAGTGCTAATGTTACTCCATTAGACTCACAGCAGCTTTATGTTCTGCGCTTAGACTCAGAGCAACAGCAAAGTCACAGTATGCCCCATAAGTCAGAAACCCGAATTCTATTATGTGTTTGATTTTCATTCATTCTTCATTTTTGTGTGTTTGGTATCCTTTAGTATTGCCAACCTTTTTGTGAATACTGCATTCGGTTAACAGACCCAATGGGGACCCACAGTTCAAGCAGCTTAGATTTAGGCCATCCCCATGCTCAGCCAGTCAATTCTAACATCTCCCTCCCTTGTCTCTTGTTCAACCCAGATCACTTTCAGTCTAGTCAGTCCAGCCTAAGCTCCTTCTGACAAGTCTGGTGGCAGCACCTGCTTAGAGCCCTCGTTCATTCTAGTGACTTGCCGCTGTGAGTCTAACCACTGCCTGCTGACATCAGAAGAACCTACACTGCTGCTTTCCTTAGTCCTCTGGAATATAGGAAGTAGAAATGAAATACTTGTCTATTTATTTATTTGTAACCCTGACTTGTAAATGAAATGTTTGTTTGTTTGTAGTCTTGGCTGTCCTAGAACTTGCTATGTAGACCAGGCTGGTCTTGAACTCAAATCTGTTTGCCTCTTCCTCCGAGAGCTGGGATTAAAGGTGAGCACCACCACACCCAGCTGTACATCTTTTATGCCAATGGAGTTTTTACTATGTTATATAGAGTCAGAAAAATCTCCATTCTTTTGTCTCAGGTGGACTCTTCCCAGTAGAGGCCTGTCAGCTCTAGGGGCTATGAATTCTAGACAGGCTCCCAGCCTAACATTTGTCTAAGATCAAAGTATGTGCTCACAGCTGCATCCTGTTCTCAAAAGTTGCACTTTGCTTATCAGTTGCCCAGCTTTTAAAGGTTTGTTGCTCTCCACCGACTGAGCATGTGAGGCCTAGCACTGACCATGCAGTATGAGGAAACAGGGTTACCCTGTCGTTAGTAATAAAAATCCAGTGGGACTCCCACTAGGGGCACCTGCCTGCTTGAATCACTCTTCTGCAGAAATACATTCGTTTGTCCCTTGTGTTTTGGATTGTGTGGTCATTTCCCTGAGACCTCAGGCCCATTTCTAACATGTGAGTACTTTCCTTCCTGAAATGGAACTCTTGCACTTCCCATCCCGATCCTTGAATTGTCAGGGCTTCATTTGTGCTCCCTGTTGAAGCAAGCTGTTGGTTCCTGTTCACTACTCTGTTACGTGACTAGCAGGTCCACAGGCCTTTAATAAATATGCTATTGAATTTATGAACAAATAAATGAATAAGTCAAAGGTAAGATTCAAACCAAGTAGGGCTAAATCATAGGACAATGTGGGGGTTGGGGGACAGGAGTGAGAATGAGGTGGAAAATGGAGAAATGAATTTGCAGAAGGAGCCACTTTCTCAGTCTACATCCAGGCCGGTTTCCTGGAGTGGACCACTCTCAAATTCCAGTTCACCAATTCAGACCCCTCCCCTACAGAATTGGTTTGGGGGGTTTTGTTTTGGTTTCTCTTTGAGCCGGCGAAAAAAAGGCAGCAAAGAGTAGATACATCATCGCAGCGGTCCCTTAAGAACCTCGCCTGGCTGGCCCCTCCCCCACCAGCCTCGGGTCCCCCGCCCCCTCGTAGCTAAAGGCGAAGTAGCCGGAGATGCAGAAACCCTGCGGAGCGCGCAGGGCGGGTCCCAGTCTGCAGGGCCTCGAGGGCGCTGTCCATGGTGCCTGCGCGCCAGCCGCACCCATTCGGCGTTCGCTAGCTCACCGCTTGTAGTCCGAGGAGAAGATACCGCCGCTCGCCGGGTCGTGGCCGTATTCCGGCTCCCCGGGGCCGGCTGAGCCGCCCTTGTCTTCGCTGTAGGCGGGAGCGGCCGACATGGATCTGCGCTGAGGGGTGGCTGAGCAGCCGGGTTGGGCTTGGGCCGAGGAAGGGGATGCACGCCTAGCTCTGCGGAGCTGCAATCTGCGCAGCGGAGGCAGCGCACAGATTCAGCAATCAGGGCCGAGAGCTAAGACTCTTAAAGGGACCGGCACCACCCGCGGACTGCGGGGTTGGAGTGAGTGGCCAGGGGAAGGAGGAACAGCGCCTGTCCCGCCCCAATCTCTCAGAACTCCCTGACACCCGTGTCTTCACACTGCAAGCATCTAAAGGTCTCTCACAGTGAGCACGGCTGCTGACTGTGTAGTCTTTGGAGGGATGTGGACCTCTGGCCACCCGCGCTCCTGATCACCTGACCTCCACGGGCCCGCCCACCCATGCAGTGAAGGAGGGGGGCGTGGGGGGGGGACACTGAAAGAAGGTCATACTCGCAGGCCTGAGTTGGAACATCCGTCTTGGAGATTTAGGGGTGGGTGCCTTTCCAATCTTTTTCACTCGGACTGAGGATAACCTACTTACTCACTGGGAATCATAGCAACTTCCTGGAAGAAGTGGAATTCAAGAGCAGGCTGACTCAGGAAGCAAGTGCTAAGGGAATTTGGGGAGCAGAGCAGTTCCAGGTGGAGTAAAGAGAACCTCTAACATTGGGAAAATATTTTAATGATCCTTTCTGAAACTTCTTGGCCCATTCAGGAGGACTCAAGGTCACATTAATCCCTGGTTAGGTTCCTGTCCGTTGAAATCTAGGGGAGAAGGAAGACAGAACAGATTGAGTTAGGGTCTGGTGTGATTGCCAGGTCTCCAGGACTTTGTGGTTTGTCAAGCTTAGCTCCTAAGACCCAAGGAAAGAAGGAAGGATGGTAGCTAGGCCTGGATTAGAGAGAGTGCCCTGAGCTAGGTGCAAGTGAGTTGCTGATCTTTGGGCTAGAGTTTCGGACATGAGGCTGACCTATTGGGAACTCCTGGCCAGGTTTAGAGAACAGAAGAATTCCCAAGGACTGAGTCTGGATTTGTAGACTAGGATCCCCAATTCTCTAAGATCAGAATTGGTGAACTGTTTGGAAAAGGGTAGAACTGAAAAAAATCGGGCTTTGGGTCGATAGAAAGTTCTACTGCAAAAAGAAGGATGGAGTTGAACCAGCCCCTGGGTTGGAGATTGGTCATATTCAGTAAATATATCTGCCCAGGATCTAAGAAGAGGAGCCTGAGGTCTACCTGGCAAAGACAGTGCCAAAGGATTTCAAAGTATGTGACTTCAACAAATAGGTACACCTATTTGTTTCTGGGGACTTTGGGTTGCCAGAGGAAAGAGCTTAAAAGGAAAGGAACCTGGTCTGGGTACAGTGAAGAGGGGAATCATCTGAATTATGCTGCAGCAACTTGGTTAGGTGCCTTTGTTAGCAGGCTCCAGCAGGGATGGGATGTGCTAGTAGAAGAGAGGCACTTACTGAGTCCATGCCCAACAGGTTCAGTGCAAAGTGCACGCAATTGCTGCTAGCGGGATGGTAGGGAGGAGGATCATTGTACATAGCTTCTCGAACTCGGCTCTCCAGCACCCTAGGGTCAACACCACTGCGTCTGCGCAGCACACGCCAGAGCTGTCGGGAGCGCTGCAGAGCTCGGTGTCCCTGTTTACACACGACACCCTCACAGTAACCCAGAAGCTTTTGTACTCCACTGTGGTTGGTGGCCCTGCCTGTAGGGATAGCAGGCCCAAAATCAGAGCAAAATCAGAGCCAATCAGAGCTAGCTTCGGTGCGACTTAGTAATCTGCCCCAGCATTTCCTCAAATTGAAGCCCCACACCCTGGCTGCCCAACCCTCTTTCCCCCATCTTCAGAGACCTACACCTTTGTCCCAGTTTTTGTCCCAGCACAGCTTGCTCAGGAGTGACCAAATTTCTTTTGCTCACCCTCAAAATGTATGATCTCTCCATGGCCGCAGTAAACGCCCACGTGGGCCCCGCACCACTGTGCCTTAGGGGACCTCAACTTGAACAGGAACAGGTCTCCAGGCTGAGGCTCGAAGTTCTCTAACTCCACCTCCTGGAAGTGCTGACCCATGAGTGCCTCAGAGAAGAAGAACTGAAAGGTACTGGATGCCCCTACCAGAGTCTAAGAGAAGAAACATGGCTGACTGCAGGATGTGTGCACAGTTACAACTGGGTCATTCCATTCATCACAGATGGTAGACCTGGCTTGGGGTTGGGCTCTAGGCAAAAAGTCTTCGCTGTTTTATACCCGCCTCCCTGTCCTTATGGGACTCTAGAGGCCTGGAAATCACAGATATACACTGCCTTGAGCCACCCGCTAGGAATGCCATAGTGTCCAGCAATTGGGACCTCCTCCCCACCCCATAGTTACCCACTTATTCCCATTCCTTTCACTCTCCCTCCCCCTTCTCCGATCTCCTTCCTCGTCAGTCAGTTGTCCATGTTGCCATTTCTACAAGCAACATTGTCTTCTGGGGGCCGGCTGGTACCTGGGTTGAGAAGTAGGACTGAAGAAACAGGAAAAGTGCAGTGAGGTTGGGCCAAGGCCAATCTCTCCCAAGTCCAATAACCTCATTAGCAAACATGCATTTGTTTGCTCCTTGTTACAATCCTCAAGATCAGTCAAATATTCTTATTTTTCAGGAGGAAATTGAAGTACATCAACTCTTGCTAATCTGTGTCCACATGACCATCAGGGTCCCATATAATAAATACCATTGCTTTTTTTTTTTTTTTTTTCTATATTGAACTGAAAAATCCAGTTTAGTTTCCTGTCTTTTCTGGGAATAGAGGGTGATTTCACTGCCTGGGTTATAGCTAAGCTTTGGTTTCAGAGGTGGTTGGGGCAGATTGACAGAGAGAGAGAGACAGAGACAGAAACAGAGAGAGGGGGAGAGAGAGAAAGAGAAGAGGAGGCGAATAGAGTGAAGGAGAGTCGAGGTAAGACCTGGAAGCAACAAGTGACTATGACCATGACCCCAGGGCTCTGGGTATCTGTGTGTTCTTGTGCCCTTTGGTCAGGAGTCATCTACCTAACATCTAACAAATAGGGACAGTACTTCTTTGCTTTTGGCTTCCCTCTCATCCCATACCCACCGGGTCAGGCAAAAGTCACAGCTATGGAAGCTAGGAAGTGGACTGTCCCAGCCCCTGCTGAGGCAGCTGCCACCCTGCCTGAGGAAGAGACAAGATGAGCCAAGGACTTCTGCTCCATTTACCTTGGATATGAAGCTCATCTAGGGAGAGAGAAACCAGCCATTACCATCTGCTGCTTCATCTCTGTTCTCCCTCCTCTGGTAGCTCAATATCTGCTTAAGTCTGCACTAGATGGCCGATCACAGATTGAGAGACCTATGCCACCTCCCCATATGGGACATCAAAAAGTCCCTCTGACTCTGTCTCTCTGACTCTGTCTCTCTCTGTGTGTCCCTCTCCCTCCCTCCCTCCCTCCCTCCCTGCCTTCCTTCTTCCCACCCTCCCTCCTTCATCTTCCTCATCTGTGAACTGAGAACAATAAGGATGGAGAGCTGGGCTTCATTGTGAAGCTCTAAGAGCTCTTTGTGATTAATCAAGGCCAGAGGGCAGGGTTTGTTTATCTAAGGTCTGGCTGGCTCCTGAACTTGCACATTTGCCTGTGCAGGCACATTTGGGGAGGGCTGGGGAGAATACATCTTTCTCAGCTCAGAGGAGAAGAACAATGGGTCCCAAAGGCTGGTGGCCTCCCTGTGACCCCTGCCTCAGAGATCAGAGGGAATCAATCATTCAACTGGAAAGCACAGACACGCCCTCATATTTCCCATTGGGGTTGGGGATGCAGGAATGGAGGTGCTCTGAGTGCTGTGCCTATGCCTTGCACCTTCAAACAGGAAGCCAGATCCATGGCTGGAGTTCCACTAATTGTCAAAAGCTGTATGAAGACCCCAGTGAGCTCTAATAACAGTGTCCTGTAGATTCTACTGTCTTTCTCATTCAGAAGAAGGGGGAAGTGGGCCTTGGGGAGGTCATTAAAGTTACACGAAGTTGTAAACCAGTATTCAAATTGAGGCAATCTAACTAAACCAGCTTATAGGAGGACTTCAAGCGCTGGAGACTTTCTTGGAAGGCATAGGGAACTCCTGCCTCCGGCTCCCAGCACCAGGAAGTATTGACCCTGTTTTCTTCCTTAAGAAAGAAACATTTAGCATTCTTTTAGTCAAGTAGTAAAAGGAGAAAGAGCAACACCCTGCAGCCATCAGAGCGTAAGACGACACGCATCCCATTTCCACTGCCCAAGGCCTGACAACACTGCCCACTCTGCCGGGAATACTTGCTTGGAAATATGAGCCTTTCCTTCTCTCACCTTGGCTAGCAGAAACACAGCGGTGGTAGAAGTGTTCCTGTGACTGGACCCCTCTGGGATTGCTCCCAGCCAGGCTCCTGCACCTAAAACAAGTGGAGGTCTAACTTTTCTGACTGTCCTTCCCCTTCTGGAGGCTCTGGTCTCAGTGATCCCACCCTAATCTTAGCCCTTAATGCAAGCAGCTTACCTTGCAGTGATCACCTCACTCCGATGTGAGACGTTTGTCTTCAGTGGCCTGAGGAAAGGGAGCAAGTTGGCCATGGATCTGGCAGATAAAGGGGCTAACCAGGAAGTCCTGGGGCTAGATTCATCAGTGCCCGAGCCAATCTGAGAGAAGCAACCACATTTTGGATACGATCCTGGGGGCAGGCAAGAAGCCAGAGCCTGAGAGCTGGGGTCCAGGTAGGTAAATGGTGCCTCTTTCCCCTCCTCCCACCTTTCAACATCTGATATCTGATATGAAGACTGCCTTTTTGTCTCAGCACCATTTCCTCACGCTCCCCTGGCCTCGGGTACTCAACACTTTGTCTGCACCCTATCTTTGTTGGAGACTAAGAGCTACCTTTCAATCCCCATGAATTTACTGAAGTTTGCTTTATGGTCTGTTCTAGTGAGCATGCTTCACATTTTTGCAGTTTGGGTGTAGTTTTTCTGCAAGTGTATGCTAGGTCAAGATTGTTGGTGATATTGTTCATACCACCTCATATTAACTTTGTTCTTTTTTTTTATACAACTTTCTGTCGCTTTAAAGGGATGGTAAAGCTTCTTGCTGTCTACAGTCGCAGAACCATCTCCCTTTCATTCTGTTAGATTTTGCTCTGTGGAGTTCGAAACTCTTATTGCATGTAGAAGCATTTTACGGTTATGACATCTTTGGATGACCTGACATTTATCACCAGGAATGTCCCCCTGTATCTCTGTTAACGCTTGAGTTGACCTAACGTCATGCTTGCTAACTGCATCTGTGTCTTTTATCCCCATTTACTTCCGTTTTCCCCATTGACTTGCCATCTGCTTGTGTCTTTATATTTATTTTTGATTTTGAGATGGGGGTCTCACTTGTTGCTCAGACTGGTCTCTATTCTAGGCTCCAATGATCTTCTCACTCAGCCTGTTGAGTGTCTGAGACCACAGATGCACACCATGTGTCTGGCTTTATGTATTGTATTTAAAATACATTCATAATTCAAATAATTCAAACTGGGTCTTCCTCTTCACTCCATAGACATTTAATGCAGCATTCAATATGGTTAGACTTTGGTCTGCCATGATTTATCTGTTTTTCCCTTCTGGATATGTATGTATGTTCTTTTGTTCTACCTTTCTTGTCTTCTTTGGTATATTTAAATAGTTTTTACTAATTCATTTTAGGATGGGCAGGCTAACACACATCTATAATCCCAACACCCAGGAGGCTGAAGTAGGATGATTTGAAAGTTTGAGATTAGTCTAGGCAACATAGTAAGTTCCAAACCAGCTTGGGTTATACAGTCTGTGTCATATGAGATCCTGACTCAAAAAGATCCCATTTTAATTATCTGCTGGTATTTAGCTCCAGTTCTTTGTCTTATATATTAACAGTTTCTTTAGAGATTACAATATAACTAGTTTCCAGGATGGCCAGTTAGCATGATTGGTTAGAACCTGGTGCTAATAATAACCACTTTACACAAGCTACTTAATTAGAGACCTTGCAACTGCACATCTAGTGTAGAAACTATCAGTACTGTAGGTCTGGTACCTCCATCCAGTACCGCCATCTCTGCCCATCTTTTATGTAATGTTTGTCATTACACTATACACCTACAGGGCAATTTTATATATTTTGCTTTAAACCACCGTATATTTTAAGAGATAAGAAAGACACCCTTAATCATTAAATGGTGGAAGGCCTAATTGTTTTTTTTTGACATCACTTCCCTTTAGACAGATGACATTTCTTCTGCACTTCTGGGGGAGCAGCAGGACGATGTGAACCCTCCTAGTTTTATTCGAAAACATCCTTTTCTTTATTCATCCTCTTGGACCCAGAACTATATTTCGGTGTTTGTTTTTGTAGCCCTGGCCCTGTGGAGATTTTTCTCCATGGCATCTGAACTTCATTCATCCAGGTGAGAAGTCGACAGTGGTGCATGCTGTTGAATGGTACAGCACGTGTTGTCCCTGGCTGCTCTCAGTCTCTCCTTATCTTTGCTCTCAGTGGTTTGATTGTGATGAGTGCAGAGGCCTTATCTTCACTTTACCATGTCACTGGCCCAGCGATTTTAATGTGAATTTGTCTTCCACCTTTTGCTTTCATTTCTTCACATTTTTTGCTCCACTGTCTTCTCTTCTCCAATTAATGTTATCACCCTAATATATCTAAGATATTTTTACTTGGAGCCAGATATGTATCAGGCTTTTTTTTTTTTCATTTACTTTTTCTTACAATACCCCCACTTGCTACTAAAATCATCTTAGAGTTTTAAATTTATTTTTTATTCTAGAATTTCTTTTCATTGTTGTTATTGGATTTTGTTGTTTGTATGTGTTGTTTTTTGGGACAAGTACTCACTATATACCTCTGGCCCCTTGGAACTCAATATGTAGATCAGGCTGGCCTTAAACCGTTGTCAATCCTCTTTCTAAAACAATATAGAGCGAGAAATATTAAAATTCGAGAATTATACCATGTTATATTTAAAGGAAAGCTCATTAGACTTACAGATTTCCCAGCAGAAATTCTGAAGGCCAAGATGAACTTTAATGAAGTACTTCAGGTTCTGAAAGAAAATCACTTTCAGCGTGGGTCCTAAAGTAGTGGTGTTTCGTGGGTTTTGCAAATGGGCTCTGTGGCCTAGCGACCCCAGCATTGCCGCCCGTGGCCTTGCACGAAGCCTGCAAGGAAGGGAGTCTCTGCCAAGCACCTAGGTCCTGAAGCATGGCAGCCATTCCTTCCAGCGGCTCGCTCGTGGCTACCCATGACTACTATCGGCGACGCCTGGGCTCCTCGTCCAGCAACAGCTCCGGTGAAGTGCCGAGTACCCAACTCCCCGGATCTTCCCAAAGCCGACCTGGGCCACTGGTGGGCCAGCTTCTTTTTCGGGAAATCCACCCTCCCATTCATGGCCACAGTTTTGGAGTCTCCTGAGCGCTCGGCAGAATCCCCCCAGGCCTCCAGAAACCCAATCACCTGTGGCCTGGCTTCTGAAACCATGAAGAAGCAGCCAGTCATCCATCCTGGCCAGACCAACCCCAGGGCCCCTTCCTGACCTATCAGAATCAGCAGCCTGCCCAAGTGGTGCTAGGCCAGAGCCTATCCTCTCATCCATCCCTGTAAACTAGGAAGGCTGAACGACAGACACCAGGAGCTGGAGAGAGCCCCCTCTTGGTTTACAGCACTGAGCTTTCCTGACCCCATAACTGTGTCTTGCACAAAGCAGAAAATAAACTCACAGCAACCACCAAAAAAGAAAAAAGAAAGAAAATCACTTTCAACCAAAATTATTGTACACCACAGGGTTTTTCCTTGGAAAGGAGAAGTATAGACCCTCCAGGATAAGGATAAACTCAGGAATTCATCCATTCACCCAGCATAGGGAAGATGCCAAGAGATCCCACACCCAGAAGAGGAAGAGAGAACAACAGTCCTAAGAACTCTCTGTATTTCCATGTCTTCCCTAGGATTGTGGAATTGTCTGCTAATACTTGATTAAATCAATTTTCTATATTTTGACTTGTACCTCTTCTTCTGTTATGCTGATGGAGCAGATATTTGCTGTTTATGTTAGTCAGTTTTCCATTACTGCAGCAAAATACTTAAGGATAAGTTACTTAAGAGAGAAAGATTTACTTAGGGTTGTGTTTCAGAGGCCTTGGTCCATGGTCCACTAGCTGCTTGGTTGTTTGTGGGCCAGTGGGGAAGCATTACATCATGATGGAAGAGCAGAGCAGAGCAGAGCTGCTCACATATGATGACCAAGATGCTATCAAAGAAAGGGAGAGACAGAGAGAGGCCGGGGCAGGGGATTACCTTACTGGATTAATCTGCTGAAGTCAGCATACTTGAACCAGCCAGCTCAGGACCCTTCCCAGTGGGAACTTCTTACTCAGGCTTCCGGGGAACTCTCACAGGCCCTCTTCATTCGTTCTTGGATCTGTTTGTGTGTTTGTTTCTGTCTTAACATATTATATGGAAGAAACATTTTGAAGCTCCAATATTATTTCTTCTGCTTGATGTGGTCTGTCAAGGTTTTCGGCTGATTTTTTTAAAATCTGATTTGCTAAGCTTTTCATTGCATGACTTTTGGTGTTTTTATTTGGTTTTTGCTTTTGGTTTGTTTCTGTCTTAGCTGGTGCAGTGGTGGCATACACCTTTAATCCCAGGATGAGGTGAATGAAAAAGTAAAAAGAAATAAAGAGGAAAGGAAAGGAAACATGACTGCTCCTGGAGTTAGTGGAGGAGAAAGTTTATTATATAAATAATGGGAGAGAGAGCACAGCCAGAGGCAGGAACACCGGGGAGAGCACACAGTGGACATGACCCTGAGCTGGGCCATGTGAGGAAGGACGAGGTGGGGGGAGGAGAAGAGAATTAAGTGTTTCAGCCAGGAGGCCAAAGGTACAAGAGAGCAGGCAACCAAAATGGTTGGGTTATATGAGAAAGGGCAGCCCTGCCCCCTGGGCTGGAGCAGTCAGGGTAGGGGGCAGGGCATCCCAGCCAGGAGGGCCCTGTAACAGGTAAGAACTGAGGGACTGGAGGGAGAGTCTGGCAGCCAGGTCCACTATGGTATGTTAAATAGTCACTTTAGGTATATGTCCCAAGTTTGAAACCTGGTGGTTTGGTGGCCGGTGGATCTCTGAGATTAAGGCCAGCCTGGCCAGAATGAGTTCCAGGACAGCCAGGGCTACACAGAGAAACCCGTGGAGAAAAAAGAAAAAAAAACAACAACAACAACAACAACAAAACAAAACCCCAAAACTGCTCATTACCAAACTTCTCATACATATTTTGAATTGCTTTCTCTAGTCAATTTGATTGTTAATATTTATTTCCAGAAACATCGAACTTTTTGAAAAAAAAAAACAAAAAAACAAACATACATTTGAATTCTGTATCATTCACTTCGGTATGTGGAATCTGTTACTCTAGAGTTATTCATCTTATAAGGTATCATTATTTATTTTTTCATATTTATTGTTCTTATGTTGATATACATCTGTTGGGATGACTACTTTTCCATATCCATGTAAGGTTTTAGCAAGAGTTTTCTCTCAATGAGGTCTCTTTGCGTATGTCTAATTTCTCTGACTTCTTCAGTTGTAAACAGTGGATTTTAACACAATGTGTATTGTATTACAAGCCACTTTCTCTGTATGTCTTGCAAAAGAATTGGGTGGCAACACATGTAGATGTGATAGGCAGAAGAGCATGTGTGCTGATCCTTAGTGGTCACAACAGAGTGGAATTGGGAATTTCCACTGACACTTTGGATCCTGTCTCTGTAACTCAGAAACAGTTCTGATGTTGGCTGCTCAAAAAGTAGTGAAGGGCTCCAATACGTTAATCCTCTGTTTAGATCTGGCTCAGTTTCTAGTGTCTTACAGGAACTGATGCAGACCAGGATCACAGATCCCTCTCTTTGGCACTCATGTCCAGTCTTCTCATCAGTGTACAATCTGACAAGGGCTGGGCAAACCACTACAGAGGACCCCTGTAGCTGTGCTGTCCACAGCTGGTATGTTATTTCTCTCTGCTGTTACCATAGAGACAGTGGATTGTCTAGGAGTAAGATCCCAGATGAGAATCATCCCCATCCTATCCCAAGCCCCTGCTGTAGAGACTTGAAGCTAGACTATACTGGGGGATTTGTCTTAGGTACATGCTGTGTGGCATTCTGGTTAAGAAGAGATCACCTGTGCAAATGTAGTTGTATAAAGATGGCACATCACAAATGTCACCATAGTTAGAGAAGGCAACTTAAACTCACAGAATGCTACAATGTTGCAGTTCTCAGAGGATATATATAGGTCAGTAACTATGCATAGCTGTAGTTATTAAGGGTATTGTTAGGGTGAGTCCCAACCCAGTGTAACTGTTGCTCACAGGAAACAGAGAGATTGATACATAGAGACAGACACACACAAACAGGAAGATGGAGTTCTGCAAATCAAGGAATACAGGAGAATCCCCAACACTGGCAGCAAACTAGCAGTAAGTAGCTTAGAGAGAGCATGGAGAAGGTGTTCCTGCATAGATTTGTAAAGAATGAATCCTGTGGATATCTGGATCCCAGACTTGAAGCCCTTAAAACTGAGATAATAAATCTCTGTGGTTTAAGCCTATAATACTTTTGCAGAGAAGCCCTAGCAATCTTTCAAAATTTACCAAGACTAGGATGTCTGTCAGGCAGTGTTGAAGACATCAGTTAATAAATCAAGAGAAGGAAGATGCTGGCCAGTGGTGCCGCACGCCTTTAATCCCAGCACTTGGGAGGCAGAGGCAGGCAGATTTCTGAGTTTAAGGCCAGCCTGGGCTGCTTAGAGAGCTGCACAGAGACACAGAGAGTCAATTTAGAAAGAGAGAGAGAGAGAGAGAGAGAGAGAGAGAGAGAGAGAGAGAGAGAGAGAGAGAGAGGGAGGAGACAAAAAGAAGGTGAAGCAATTGAACGATGTGGTCTTGCCCCTGGAGCTTTGTAGTCTGTAGCTATGTACAGCTTCATGGAGAAAAAGGCAAGAGGAAAGGATGGCTTCATGAGAAAGAATCTTCTCTGGGTTTGTAAGCGGCTCTTTCTTTGTAAGCATTTTCTTTTAGATATTGAAGCTTAGAGTTATCAGTCTAAACAATAAATGTATTTAACTATTTAGCCCTAAGTGCTGAAATGACTACAAATAAGATTAAATTGTATGTGCCAGGCTCTATAGAAATACTGATTCATTTTACAGGTAGAAAGACTAAGAAATGAATTACAGTGTTAGTTCAAGGTCACAAAGCCCAGGTATGCTTGGCTTCAAAGTTTCTGCTTGCTAATAACTATCCTGCCACAGTTGGTTCAACCCACTGTACGCAGGACACACACTAAGTCAGTAATGCTCTGTTCTCTCCTGCAGGAATCCTTTCCTTGAGTGACAAGGAGGAGCTAATCTGCAGCTAGGGCAGGAGAGGTAAGTGAAGT
>JADRCD010228173.1:0-2500 GCA_019843815.1 Montemys delectorum | reverse complement strand
ACCATGCCTGGCGTTTACAGGGTGTTGGGGATCTGAATGCAGATCCTCATGCTTGCCCAGCAAACACTGTGCCCACCAAGCCATTTCCCTAGCCTTCGCTTTTATTTACTTTAAATGTTAACTTTCTGTGATTTAGGGGATGGGGAGGAGCTAGGGTTTTGTTTGTTTTGAAGGGTTTGACTCATGGCTTAGGAAGGGATATGGTCATCATGGTGGTAAAGGCATGACAGCCAGAATATGAGGTGCTTGGTCACATTGCTGCATAGTCAGGAACCAGAGAAATGTATTGGGTACTCAACTAGGGTAAAGGCTATTCTTGGTTGTCAACTTAACTACATCTGGAGTAAACTAAAACTCAAGTGGCACACTTGTGAGGGATTTTTCTTAAGTAAATTATTTGAAGTGGGAAGTCCCACTTTAATCTGGACCTTTGGGACCAGGAAAACTCCATCTTTAATCTAGGCCACGCCTTCTGGTGGCAGCCTGTATAAACGATAAGGAAGGAAGAAGGAAGCCCTTTGTTCTTCACTTGCTTGCCCTTGCCCTTGCTGGCGAGTTCACACCTTCACTAGCATTAGAGCAGACTTCTTTGGGATTCCGGCATATAATGAACCAGTGTGTGTGTGTGTGTGTGTGTGTGTGTGTGTGTGTGTGTGTGTGTTAATTCTGGCTTTATTGCTGTGACGAGACATCATGACCATGGCAATACTTATAAAGGACAACATTTAATTGGGACTGGCTTACAGTTTCAGAGGTTTAGTCCATTATTGTCCTGGTGGGAAGCGTGGCAGCTTACAGATAGATGTGGTGCTGGAGAAGGAGCTAAAAGTTTTACATCTTGATCTTCGGGCAGCAGAAAGAGACTGGATTTCACACTGGACAAAGCTTGAGCATAGGAGAACTCAAAGCAAGCTGTAACAGCGACACATTTTCTTCAACAAGACCATACCTATTCCAGCAAGGCCACACCTCTTAATAGTGCCATTCCCTATGTCCAAGCATTCAAACACAACACAAGCCTATGGGAACCATATATTCAAAACACACACACACACACACACACACACACACACACACACTAAAGATTCATGGTGAGACTTCCCTACTCAGTTGAGTATCTCTGGAAACACCCTCACCAACATCTGCATGTATCTTCTTTGCAGGATGTACCAGTCCCAGCATCTCCAACATCCTTGGGTCGCCACTGCAACTTAGGCTTCAGCTTCATATGATGGTCTCTTTTGGTGTTCCTGTAGGGGCTGCCATTCACTGCTTGACCTTAGCAGATTTTTGGAATCTTGGCAGAAGCCTCCATGGCCCTACAACTCTCACAGGTTGCACATCTGCTAACCCAGCACCCTCAGGGTAAGAAGCTCTACCATCAGCTCAAGATATGCTCAAGATATGTCCCTTCTACCACAGCTGCCCTTGCTTCTGTGCACCTTAGGGGCTCAGCCTAGGAAACAGACTTCTAAGCTGTATTTTAAATGTTCATTTTTTGACCATTTCATGCATTTCTGTATATGTAATAGGTAACACTAATCACTCCATCCTCTCTCATGGGCCTCCTATCCCCTACCCCCCCAAAAGTTCCCCCCACCTCCTAACACCAAGTCCTCTTCCCATGTTTGTGCCTTTGTGGTCTGTTTCTTTTTTTTAAGCAGTTATTTTAAAAGCAGAGAATCCCTTCCTCTGCCTTTTCAATTTGGCCTCCAAACTCTTCCACCTTACTCCAGAGTCCTGGAAGCCACGTGATCAGATTTACCACAGCAGTGACCTAAGTTCTTCACACCAACTTTCTGAGCTAGTTACTTTCTCCATTGTTTTGACAATATATCTGACAGAAACAACTCCAGGTGAACAGAGACTTAAACTCATGGTTAAGTGGGCAAGCAGTGGAGTGTGAAGTACGGTAAGATTGTGCCAGGAGGCCGGGAGCAGAGTGGGGGATCTGGTGCTTGCTTGCTTGGGCTTTATGTTTATGCTTGTTTGTTTTCATACTGAGTCTCACTATATAGACCAGGTTGGCTCCAAACTCGTGACTTACCTTCCAGCATCCCTGGAAGGACATGCGTGGCCAGGAACAACCTTGGATGCGTTTCAATATTTTTTTCTCTTTTGCTGGTTCTGAAATTTTTGACTAAGCTATAACTTAATATATCATTTTCTTCATGTTTCTTCGTGTCTATTAATCTTCCTCCTGCAGATTTATAGTATTTATCCATTTGAATCACTGGGTTTCATTTTTTTTTTCTTTTTTTCTCTGCTCCCTCCTCCTTGAGACAGGGTGTTTCTTTATAGCTCTGGCTAACCTAGAGCCTGGCACATAGATGAGGCTAGCCTTCAATTCATGGGGATCCTCCTGCCTCTGCCTCTAAAGTGATGGAATTACAAGAATATGCTACTATATCTGACTACTAAGTTTTCAATATTCTTTTTCTATATTGCCCTCTCTCATGTCCTTCAAAGACAATAACTAGTATATAGTTATAGTCCCTTT
>JADRCD010228172.1:12009-27026 GCA_019843815.1 Montemys delectorum | reverse complement strand
AAAAAAAAAAAAAAAAAAAAAAGATTTATTTATTATATGTAGGTGCACTGTAGCTGTCTTTAGACACACCAGAAGAGGGCGTCAGATCTCATTATGGATGGTTGTGAGCCATCATGTGGTTGCTGGGATTTGAACTCAGGACCTTTGGTAGAGCAGTCGGTGCTCTTACCCGCTGAGCCCTCTCACCAGCCCCTGAATCCCATTGTTAACAGTTCTTTGCTGGACGAGATGAGGTGACTTTGATTTTTATCCAGGATCCTGAGTGATCAGTGTCTAAAGGTTTTGTTGTTATTGTTGTTATGATTATTGTTTCATTGGTTGATTGGGTTTCTGTTTTGTTCATATATCTGTTTGTTTGCCTTAAAGACTCCCATGGCTCGAAATGTAGCGTAGTGGTAGAGCCCCTGCCTAGAATCCCCCAGGGAGGGGCTGGGGCGTGGCTCAGTGGGAGGGCCCCTGCCTAGAATCCCCCAGTGAGGGGCTGGGGGCGTGGCTCAGTGGTAGAGCCCCTGCCTAGAATCCTCCAGTGAGGGTCTGGGGGCGTGGCTCAGTGGTAGAGCCCCTGCCTAGAATCCCCCAGGGAGGGGCTGGGGCGTGGCACAGTGGTAGAGCGCTGGTCTAGCTTGTTCAGGGTCTTGGGCTCCAACCCTAGTGCTTGAGGGGTTGAAGGGAGGAAAGGAGAATTGAGAGCAGTAATCTGTCTGGGAATCCTGGCGGGGGGCCAGTCCCCTGGGGCAGCCAAACCGGTGTTGTCAGCCCACATGAAGGCCCTGCTGCTGGCCACATTCTGTAAACAAACATCCACATGTGTGTGCGCACGGCAAGCTAGTGCCAAACAACAAACACGACTGTGACACGTTTATGGAGCTGCAGTATCGGGGAGGACAGAGATAATTAGGCAAATCATAAATGCATGTAGCGATGCCTTTTGTCTGTGTGAACTCTGCCTGTCTGTTGGGAATTCCAGCCTGGAGATGGGTGGGGAAGGTGGTTTATAATCTTCATTCAGACTCAGCCCCCAGAGTCCTCTCAGATGAAACAACTGGGGGACTGAGGAGAAAGTACTTCTGATTTCTGGGGTAGCTTTGTAGGCGCAGTTGGTAGTCTTTCCTTTCTTGCTCCCTGTACCTCCCCAGATCGAGCCAGTTTACCCTCAGAAAATACCTCCCCAGAAGCTGACAGGTGCCTGGAGGAATTCAATGCGTCAATGATGGGACAAAGAGCTGAGTGCAAGGTAGTGGGGCAGGGGTTGGGAAACAAGTCACAGTTTCTGAGATCCAGGTGGTTTGGGTGGGAATGTGTGGTCATGAAAGGGCTCTTGGGTACGTAGTGTTCAATGCGGGCCACGATAACAAGATAGCTCCAGCTACTCAAAGGACTTCTCTGGGTTTAAGGGCAAAAGGGCAGATGGCTCAGTGCTGGAGTGGGTCGGAGAAGGAAGCCAGAGAGAAGGGCCGACACAGTTCCCTGGGGGCCGTGCCTCCGTTTACCTGGGTAAAGTCTGTTGTGCTCTTGTTGTTCTAGGACACCTGTTTGCAGCATCCCCTTTGACCTGCAAAATGTGTCCCTGCTTGTTCTGTGAGTGACACAGTCACTCCCCTTCCAGGGTAGAGCAAGAAGCCTAGGCTTAATGACTTGACTATAGCAGGGAGACACTGACAGTCACTGAGCTAAAGAATGGTGGCATCCAGATATCTGTTTCTTTTGCTAGTATTCACAGGGTGACAGCGGCGCTCCTGAGCCCCGCGGATACAGCTGTAAGCCACATTTGATCAAATCTCTGTCTTCACGCATCTTAGGCTCTGTGGTCAGACAGGCTGGTGTCTGAGGCTTTAACCAGTTTTGCTCCCTCCCTGGGCACGTCAACAGCCTCTTTGGACCGATGGAAAGATAAAGAGGCAAGAATGTTGCACTGGATCTTTTGTTTAAATGTAACAATTGGGACATTATAAAGCCTATGCCTCCTCAAAGGGAGGTCTTTCTGGGGACCACATATAGTAAGTATGAGTTGTCCCTGAGCTTCACTCTCAGCTGTCCCTGAGCTTCACTCTCAGCCGCAGACCCAATAACTGGCTTAGAAATGCTCACCGAATCCCAGAATGCTGATACACACCTGTAATCCCAGGTACTTAGGAGGTGGGGGCAGAGGGAGCCATGAGTTAGAAGCCAACTACACAGTGAGACTGTCTCAAAATAACAACTAAGGAAATAATAAGGTTCCCGAAATCCCAGCTTGAGTGGCAGAAGCAGAAATGAACACATGGAAACTGGGCTGTGGAGGGGCACACCTTTAACCCCAGCATTCAGGAAGCAAAGGCAGGGAGATCTCTCAGTTCGAGATCAGCCTGGTCTACAGAGTGAGTTCCAGAACAGCCAGGGCTACACAGAGAAACCCTGTCTTGAAAAAACAAAAAAGAAAAAGAAAAAAAGAAAAAGAAAAAGGAAAAAAATGAAGGAAGGAAGAGAAAAAGAAAAAGGAAGGAAGGAAGGAAGGAAGGGAAGGAGGGAGGGAGGGAGGAAGAGAGGAATGGATACATGGCATTGATACTCCCACTCTCTCTGAGCTGTGCTGGGATTCAGACATAGGACCTGGCACAAGAAGGAAAATAACACACAACAGGGTGTGTCCTCAGGTACCATGTTGTCTGGAGCTCCCTCTCAGTCCCTCTTTTTTCCGGCCTTCCTTTTGGCTTCAGTCTCCATCTGGTTTGGAGTTACAATAACTCAGGGTCTCAAAACAGACACCTTGGAGGAATTAACTCCTGAGCAATTCCACCTAACACCCTGGGATTGTGTGTGGTGACTTAAAGAAAGAAAGACTTCCTGGAACTGAGCTCTACTGGACCTTAGATTCATCACTGAACAAGCAGGCCCCTGTATCTGGGAGAAAGGAAGATGCTGATTGGCCAATCCTAAACTATATCCCCAGCCCCTCCCTTTGTTTGGAGAGGTCAGCTGCAAATTACCCAGAATGGGTGAGAGTTGAGGATGTGTAGATCTTCCAGGAAAGTGAACATGAAGCTGAAAGGAGAGAAATAGATTGCTGAGGCAGGAGAACAAATGGTGCCCCTGCGCCTGCCCATGTCCTGGAGGAAAACACTGGAGCCAGTAGAGAGTGAGCTGACTCAGTGTGACTCCTTACCATCGACGCAAAAGAGAAAGTAAGTCTATTACCCCAGTGAGTTCCTAGAACCAGTCATTGTGTTATGGGTCCTAGACAAGTTCCTGTCTTCCGTCCTGCCTCAGTCTCTTCCCATGAGGTGCCAGTTATGAGTGGGATGCAGGGAAGACATATGACGGTGATCAGCAGCTCTAAGAGAGCACTGGGTGAGGGGGCGACTCAGGGTAAGGACGTGGGCTGTGATGGGCATTAGAAAGACCTTGTCCTATGGCTGTGGGAAGTGCTTCCCAAGAAGCAGGTTGTATCTTGGTCCCTTACTCATCAGCATTTGAGAATGCTCCCTGATAGCAAGGAAGGTATCCTGGTTAGCTTTTATTGTCAACTGGATTTAACCTAGGGTCATCTGGTAAGAGGCAACCTCAATTGAAGAACTGCCCCCTTTACATTGACTTGTGGGAATATC
This sequence comes from Montemys delectorum, assembly GCA_019843815.1. Lineage (NCBI taxonomy): Eukaryota > Metazoa > Chordata > Mammalia > Rodentia > Muridae > Montemys > Montemys delectorum. The sequence continues at coordinate 23,442 of JADRCD010228172.1, read as the reverse complement.
TAGAAGACACTATCTAGAATGTTAATTGATGGAGGTGGGCTCAGCCCACTGTGGGTGGTGCCATTCCTTGGCAAGTGGTCCTGACTTGTGTAAGAAGCAAGGTGGGAGTAAGCCAGAGAGACCACTGTAAGTGCTGTCCCTCTCTGGTTTCTGTATCAGTTCCTGCTCTGACTTCCTTCAGTGACAGACTGTGACTTGGAAGTAGAAACCAAATAAACCCTTTTCCTCCCCTAAGTTGCTTTTGGTTAGAGTGTTTTATCACAGCAACAGAAAACCAAACTAGAAGTAAAGGAAATTCATTTTTTGAGCACCAATGGCATACACACACATTCTCAAACCTCTTATTTCTTTTCAAAATCATTCTCAAAAACCAGCTACAAAACAGTTGGCTCCATTACAATGATCACATCTCTTCCTTCAAGTTGTCGGCCATGTTGGAAGTCGATCTTACCATTAGCCGAAGCAGATACTGTATCCAGGAGAATGGATGGTCCTGATTGGCCAAAGAAGAGTCGTGTCCTTGCCCTGCCTACATTAGGGGAGGGGGCCAACCCCACCCAAACTGCATAAGATGAGTATTGGGAGGTAAGGAATCCCCAAAGTATAACCAGAGTATATTCCAGTTGTCAGACTACAAATATGAAAGCCTCACTTTGGCTTGGAAATACAAGAAGTAAGTTTGGGGAGGCAGAGGGGAGAGGCACAGGGAGGTGACAGTAAGCCATGGAACTCATCTGTTCTAGGACAAGAGTCTCTGGCTCAGGAAGGGAGGCAACACTGAGCTCCAGCCCAGCAGAGTATGCAGCCCCACCAGGGATCTAGAGACCGTTTCCTCTTGGTGTCTTCATGCCACAAGATGTAAAATAATCCCCTAGGCTCAGAAAAACACATTTTATGGCTGTCTGACTCATTTCCCACAAAACTAGGTTCACCCCCCCCCACAACGTTTGCAGCTTTTGTTTTGAAAAATAAAAAAAGTATGTTGAAGATTTTAGGATGACTTTTAGACATAAATGGTTCCCTTCACCCTCGTCCCAGGCCCCCCTCACCTAATTTCTCAAATGCTGGCTGCCTGCGGCTGTGGAGGATCTAGTCCAAGTGGGTGTGGGATGACTGGGGGAGTGCTGGGCCTCATAGCCCCAGGGCAGGGCAAGCTGATGCCTGCTGGGCGTTGAGACAGGCCAGAGCTCTGGGGTGGGGGTAGGGGTCTGGGGTCTTAGGCAGTGATATCACTAGCTTCTAGATTGGCACTCTCCTTGGGGGATATGAGGGACAAAGGCCACATCAAACTGGTTGCTTTTGGGGGGGGGGAACCCCTAAGCTTCAGAGAGTGCCACAGAGCAGTCTCATTCGTGGAGCAGGGACATGTCCCCAGGCCCCAGTGCTAGATGGCAGCAAAGGCTCCCCATCCTCAAGCTCACCAAAGTGAACTTGGCTGTTCTTAGATCTCAATCCCCGGAACTGTGTTCATGTGCCCCCTGCGTCCCAGAAACTCATCCACTGCTCTCATTTTCTCAGCTCTCATAGGCCATGGGTACCAGCATCTGCAGTTCTTATCAGGAAGCAGTACCCCCAGGGCACATGTCCCACAGACTGCTGAGAGCTCAGATGAGGGGCCACTTGACAGCTCCTGCTGATCCCCAGATGTCGGAGGGGAAGAACCTAGGTGGGAACCCAAGGATACAGCAAGCAAGCTCATCTCTGAGCATCGGTTTGGTTTTAGGGTATAGGTACATGTGAGGTGCCCACTCCCCACCAAGCCTCCCTAACCCTCAGCTTGCCACATTCAACACCCTCTACATGGTGTCTGGTTGGCTACATCTCTGTTTATTCCTAAGGGTTTCCCAGGATGAGGGGGTGCGGGAGCCTCGCAGAAGTGCCATCCTCTATCCAACTGGGGGTTAGCTAAGCAGATACCAGTCACACCTTGGCCAAGTGCCTCCGCCCATAGACTCCTAAGGCGTAAGATGAGCCTGAAGACCACTTTCTGGCTTCTGGGAACCAACTCAAGTCCTACTCTTTGGGTGCTCACCTGAACAGCTAGCCCCTTCAGAGGCCTCCAGGCCCCTGAGCACTGCAGGATTGAGGTCATGATCCCTGCCATGTTCCAGATGCTTCACAAGCTGGAGACAGAGTGGGAAGGGGCCCAGGAGGAGATTGTGGGCCCATGGGAACTGCCAGGTATGCCCAGGCCTCTCTCCATCCCCCTCCACTCCTGCCTGTGCTCATCTCTAGAAATGCCCCTGGTCTGGCTGTGCAGAACATTGGATTGCCACCTGGAGACAGGAAGCAATTATCCAAGGCTGCCTGAGCAGTGGGGAGTCTCAGAGTCAAGGGCTGGATCTAGGGCAGACATGGATCCAGAAGGAGGGGATTCGGACTGAGGGTCTTCCAGCTGGGCTAACCCACAGGCATCAGGGGACAGGCATGAGGCGACCAGGACTTCCCTAACCACCAGAAAGTGATTCAGCTAAACTGAGGAAGACTTCCGTTTCAGCAGAATGCATTTTCCACTACGGTAAGAGCTTTCTCACCCACGGGCTCTAGAAGATCAGAGTCCTCCAAAGAGGGTTTGGAGAGTTTCGGTTTGAATAGTCAATGCTGATTCTTAATCATTATTTTGAAGAGGCAGCTCTTGGTTTTTCCAGCAGGTGGCTGGGTCTCAGGGCTGTCAAGCCAGGTGTGGATGTGAATACATGAGCGCATACCGTATGAGTACTTGTGACCTTGGAGGCCAGGAAGAAAGGCAGCCATGATCTTTCCTTTGGTCAGTGGTTAAGTCCTGTTCAGGTCTGCAGAATGACCTCTAGTCTCCACCCTCACAACCTTGCCACGATAGCCAACAGCTACACTGAAGGTTCACTGTGTGCCAGGCAGCAAGCTGGGCACCTGCGCACAGCCTTGGGAACCTACCTATCAGCTAAGGCTCCGAGAGAGGAACACACCAGTCAACATCCAGCCAGACACACACCCAGGTAGCCCAGCAGCGTCGCAGCCCTCTCAACAGCCACCCCACCTTCTGGTTCTCCTGTTCCCGGCATCCCTGCCGCCACCCAGGGCTGACAACACTGAAGCCAGATGTGGTGACCCACACCTGTGTAATCCCAGCCGCCAGGGAGGTGGAGGCAGTATTGCAGTTCAGCTCAATGAGATTCTGTCTCAGAATAAAATAGGAGCAAAGAGGGCTAAGGATATGGCTCAGTGGTAGAGTGGCTTGCCTAGTATGCTTGAGATCCTGAGTTCAATCCCCAGTACTTAAAAAAACAAAACAAAACAAAACAAAACAAAACAAAACTGAGTTTTCCCTGGTTTAGGGGATATACAGAGGTATAAAGTTGGGGCATTTTTAATGTAGTGCTGGGCCCCAGACAGGCTGGGTGGCAGGTAGGGTCTTCCAAGAGAGCTGAGGCAGGGCCTTACACTTCTAGCCTAACAAGTATGGTGAGGACAAACCCTGATGCAGATGCCTGATGGAGCAGAAGGCTGGCTGTTTCCAGCCCCTCCCTTTCCTGGACCAGCCCAGGTGGGACCCTGGAGGCTCAGCAGCAGGTTCTGGCCTGGGCAGTGGGAACAAGGTGTGGGAAGCTCTGGCCTTAGGCAAAGGCTCCCTGAGCGGGAAGGTGCTCCTCCCCCACCCTCATCTACTGCCACCAGGCAAGATCCCCAGCTGTCAACAGGTCCCCTGGTTACTAGGCAGACCTTTTTCCAAGGCATCATCCTCCCAGGGGGTGGAAGACCAGGAGAGGTGACCAGGTGCAGGACCCTCTTCCTGCCCGTTACTGCTTAGCCTTGGATTCTGCTGAGACTTGCACCTCCATTCCACCTAACTCCAAAGAACATTTTGGCCTCTGGGCATTTCAGAGGACAGCTCAGGCCCAGCTAGTGCGGTTCTGTTGGCGGAGGCAGAAGTGAGGATTCTGCTTAGAACTTAAGATACGTCTTGGTTGGATGCTCTCCCCAAGGCCCAACTTGGTGGCCAGACTCCAGGGAAGAGCAGAAGGGGTTTTTGAAGCCCAGGAAGGAGGCCAAGCCAGCAAGCAGCCCCCCTGGGTGCTTGCTGGCAGCTCCAGAGCAAAGGGCAGGTTGGCTCCAGCCAGAGGAAGCAGGGCAGGGGCCAGTATGAAGATGGAGGTTGGGCTCAATGGCTAATCAAGTGGGAGGCCTGAGTCTATCAGAGAGGCAGAAAATGGGATCAACAATGATGAGAAGAATGTGACAGAAGAGGGCTATGGCTCCAAGTGGTCTTGGCAAAAGGCCAGGTGGGGAGAGAGGATGGTTCATGGAGAGGATGGGGCAGACAAAGTAGGGATTCAGAGAAGTCTCCAAATAGTCCAGCCTGGGCCAGAGCCGCAGTAGTCTGGCAGCAGTCAGGCTGGGCCTATGGAGTGATACATTCCTAAGAGGGCCAACGGCTGCCTTTGACCTTTCCTGTTTATTACCTTTGACCTCTGCCTACATGGAAACCACCACCTTCTCCATCCTCAAGTCTCATAAGAAAGTTGTTGCTACATTGTAAGTGTCTGTGTTCCCGTGTCTAAAGTCTCATATGTCTGGGACCCTCTACTGCCTAGGGCACCCATTAGAACAAAGATTCTCTCTAAGCCCATTCTTGTGAGGCGAGCCCATTACAGAGGCTGGAATTGATATGAGACTGGTTTTCTGCTCTCTCTCACACAGGCCCAAGCAACCCTCCTAGCCCATGCTGGAAGAGAAGGCCATTCCATCTGGGAATCACATGGCGCTGGGTGGAGAGAGAATCGACTGGGCCCAGGATGCCTTGCAGAACCAGCCTGTGTCCAAAGTGCTTCTGGAGCCACAGAATGTTTCATGCCTCTAACCCTGCCCCCTTTGTCTGTCTGTCTGTCTGTCTGTCTGTCTGTCTGTCTCTCTCTCTCTCTCTCTCTCTGTGTATGTGTGTGTGTCTGTGTATGTGTGTGTGTGTTACATACACGTGTAACATTCAACACTCACACTCATGCCCTGGCCCATGAGCTTTATCCATGTGTTCAGCACCCTCCCACCCAGAAATCTCAAAGACTCCCAATTGCACAGGCGACCAGCCTGAGTTCTCTGATGGTCACTCCCAGGCTCCACCCAGCCCTTCCCCATGGCCCCTTCACACAGCCCAGCTCAGCTGGGCAGGTCTCCCTGAGGGCACTATTTTCAAGCACACTTTCTCTGCAGATGTTCAGCCATTTGCACCTGGGGCTGCTCTGCGTTTGTGCGTCAGCCTCGGTGGGGGTGTCTGAATTGGGTGAGAAGGTGTGCCGGAGAAGAATCCTGACTTGAATTAGTTTGAGCAGAAAGTGTTCTCACCATGGAAAAATCCAGAGGGTGCTGGCCCAGGCACAGCTCTGGGTCAAAGTTTTTTTTGTTTTTTTGTTTTTATAGATTTATTTATTATATGTAAGTACACTGTAGCTGTCTTCAGACGCACCAGAAGAGGGCATCAGATCTCATAACGGATGGTTGTGAGCCACCATGTGGTTGCTGGGATTTGAACTCAGGACCTTCAGAAGAGCAGTCAGTTCTCTTAACCACTGAGTCATCTCTCCAGACCCTGGGTCAAAGTTTTAAGAACACCCCCCCCCCCACTCACCTCTGTCGACTGCCTTCACCTTCCTTAACCTCTGGACTAGCTCCCATCAAGAAAGCCTCCTGATCCCAAGGAAAATAAAGTCTCACCGTGTCCAACAAATGTCTCCCATGGTCACCCACTGGCCAGAGCCAGGACATGTGATCTGGTGCCCAGGGTTTGGGCATACCACATGGGCTGAAATGGAGGAGTGGGGAGGAAGCTGGTTTCCCAAAGCCAAGCTAGAGGCTGCCCTTGAAGAAGGAAATAAACACTTGGTAGCCAGAATCTTAGGGGTCCATACTGGTAACTCCATGCAGGATGCCAATCCTTGGCCTTCTTCCCAATCAGAATTGGAGCCTAGAATTCTGGCACCCCATTTCTTATGGCACAGATGGTAAACTGAGGTCCAGAGAGCCAGGTTTCCGGTTGGAGTTTGCACAGCAAGTTTAGAAGTGGCCTAGGACTCAGTTGTCCACCCAAGGTGGGGATAAAGCAGTCATGGCCACATGTCACAGCTCTGCCTGGCCAGCCCCATGGTCTGACTTGCAAATCTCACATGTGTGTCCGCAGACCTGCCATCAGGAGTCACTGGGGTCAGTCAGGGGCTGCAGGCTTCCGTAACTGGAAAACCCAAGTTCAGAGATACCAGAGACTATGACTGGCGTTAGAGTTGGAACATGGGGTAGGCCAGCCTGGGGTGCAAGGGAGGAAGATCCTCAGTGTTCAGACCATAGGGGCACCTGCTTCTGCTAAACGGGGGATGGGGGGAGCCTGAGCCACGAGAGAGCACAAGGGAGGGGCAGAAAGGGACAGAGGGGGCCAGCGGGCTCCAGCAGGCTGTGGACACTTGGCCAGAAAGGCCTGTTTACTGAGAGGCCTGGGAGGTCAAGGCCCAGGCCTGGAGTTAATCATTAATGGCTCACCCTGCTCGTGGCTGCCTAGTGTGGTCTGGACCAGGCCCCAGTACACAGGTACTGCCCTGATGCCATGCTGTGTGTAGAGGGGGTTGGGGGGAGCAGGGGAGGTACTGGTGTGCTTTTGGATACACTGGCTTTCTGAAGCACCCTAAGCCTGTAGCAAGGTTCTGGGGCAAGAGGCAAATGTCGTTTGCACTTCACAGATCACTCTCTAGAGCTTCACCCCTTAGACCTTGGTCAGAAGAGGGTTATACCAAGACCAGGGGCCAGAGGGAAGCCTGTTTTACTAAAGCAGGCTTGGTGGCAGGCTGTGGAATGTCAGTACCCTAGGCCTACCTCACCAGGGTCTGGGCTGGCCACGGGGCTGTTGCTTGTGCAGACTCTGATAGGGAGAACAGCCTGCTCTCTCTAGGGAGCAGGTGCTGACAGAGGAGCAATAGGTATTAGCAGCTGTGTCAAGACAAAACCTTGCTCTTGGGCCTGGCTGGTATAGAAACAGCCAGGAGGAAATGATAGAGTTGGATTCTGTCCCTGTCCCAGGCTCCCAGCTTGAGCACAGCCTTCTTCTAATCTGACCTGGGGCCACACCAGAAGGAGCCGGGTGGTATAGAGAGGCTCAGCCTTAGCACAGTGGGTGGCTGCTCCCTGGAAGCCTGTGTTCACCCAACATCTTTCACTGGACAACAATGGTACCTGGAGGGAGCTTGGTTATGACTCGAATGCTGACTAAGCAGGTGGTCACAGCCTGGAACTCTGCATTTCCCATAAGTTCCCCCATGGGGTGAAGCAGAAGTTCCAAATGATCTGCACTCCCCAGTATGGTAGAGTCTCAGAGGTGAGAACTTTTCACTCCCTTTTGGATGCATGCAAGATCACTCTTCTCAGAGTTTTGTGTTTGTTAACTACAGCTTCCGGGAATGGGACCAATGACAGGTATAACCTAGTGGGGTCTGGACATGTGCTTGACTCCTCTTTGCTTCTATGAAGGTGTTCCTGCCTTCATGGTATTAAGGGGACGTGCTGCATTTGCACCCCTGTATAGCCTGAGAACCCTAAGAAAAGGTTTTAGGACATGTCCCATGGTCCTTGTTTGGGGACAAGGGCCTCTTATGGCTGCCTGTGATGACCCAGTCCAGGCTCAGAATGTGTACAAGGTTTTTTTGGCTTGGGCTCCAAAGAGCACTGCCCAGTCCAGACCCTCAGGGTCCACTTAGGACATAATTGTTCCGTTTTCATGCACCACTTCTGCCTGACCAGGAAATCCTGAAGCAAGGCTGCCCAGCCCTGAGTCAACACTTGTCAGGAAGGAGGATGGGGACAGACATGCAGCCTATAGGACCCAGTACAGCCACACCAGACCCAAAGGTACTACGAGGCCAGTAAGGGTTGTGGATCCAGATATCCATATACATATACACAGACTCTCTCATGCTGTGTACACTCAGATTCCCTTATACACAAGCACACTCACAATCACACAAGCACACTGGTGTGTGGACATGTTGGTGTACTCGTGCAAGAACACCCAGGCACTCATACTGTACACACACCATAAAGAGGCACATGCATACAGAAACAGGCACATGCATACATCAATGCATTCATGCATACATGATGGCTTCTTCCAGCAGCTGTCACAACACCCGGGCTGGCACGGGCCACGCTCACCCACACAGAAGCTCTCACACAGCTCAGCTTGCTCACCCCAGAGACCATCACAACATCCACTGGTCTTCTATGCAAGATACCAATCACCAGGCACTCAAGAACTTAGTTCTCAGCCCACTAAGGGTGTCTGTCTCTTAAACTTCATCATACTGCTCTCTGCTTTTATGGTCAAGAGCTATCCAGAATGCCCAGGTGCCACAACATTAGCGGGGGCCACAGAGAGAGGTGCGGCATCTGACATGCCTCGGAGAAGGGGCTGCAGGGAATGCTGGCTGTACTGTGGGAGGGACCCTCATTTCAAGATTTGTTCTAGGACCAGACACAGTTGCTTGTACCCTGATAGTCTGCCTGCCAGTGTGATGGTGTGTAGGGATTCTACTCGGCACACAGCAGGCCTCTGGTTACAAAGTGGCATGATAAATGAACAAAGTCCTAGCAGGAGCGGGCTCTGTCCCTTGGGCTTGCTTCAGGGCCCCAGGAGGTCTGTTCTCCCCTGCTGCCTTCCTTGTCTTCTGGCATACGTCCACCGTGTGAGAGCAGGACCCAGGTGAGCCAGTCTGCCCAGAGCTCCTGTGTCTGGGGGTGGCAGGAAGGCAGAGCCCCAGGACGTGCCCACACACAGCTCCCCCGCGGCCTCACGCCAAGCCCACGCCAGAAGCAGGCCAAGAGTCGCAGTCTCAGGGCCTGCCCACCACCCACGTCCTGCCCAACCTAACACGCCTGCTCCTCCGTTTCTGAGGGGAAAACCTGGCAGGATTCAGACTCTTGGCCACATACCAGCTATCGGGAAAGACAGGCCTCTCACCCTGCCAGTCCTCCAGAGGCTGCCACTCACAGGTAGTCCAGGGAACCTTTGCAAAGGTCAGTCAGATCACATTCCAGACCCAGCCCATAGAGGCTCTCCAGAGCCTTAGCTGGGTGCTAAGCTCTTTACATCCTGTAGGCCTGGCTACCCAGCCCCTTGCTGCAGGATTCTGGGCACGAATTCTGCCACTGGTATCTCCAGACTTCTTCCAGCTTGCTAAGTTGCCCAGGCTAATAGAACTTTGAATCTGTCCCTCAGGTGGCTGGAAATAAGACTTTCACCAGCAGGCTCAGCTCATCTTCAGGCTTTGGTTTATACGTCACCATGTTGGGAAAGCCCCCTCCAAGTGTCCACTGGGCAACACCAGGTCACATTTAATTACCTCTTCCTCTTGATTTCTGAAATGGCTGGGTTGTCAGCCTCATGCACATGGCTGTCACCTCTCTTCTATACAGGTTGTCAGGCCCATGAGGTCAAGGGTCATGTCTTCCCAAGTCTTGATCTGAAAATGGATTCTCTGACAGACTGTTCACATCCTGTTGAGGCATTTTTTTTTTTTTTTTTTTTTTTTTTTTTTTTTTACTTTTCTGTTGTGTTGTATTTTAGTGCTGGAGACCAAACTCAAACCCGGAGCCTTTACCATGAGAGACAAGCACAACATGTAACACACAGCCAAATCCCTGGCTCTCTATGACCTTTGTTGAATGAATGAATGAATGAATGAATGAATGAATATGTATGCAAATGACCGACTGATCAAGAGGGGACAAAGCTGAGCCTAAGTGTAAACTAGAAAAGGCATGGCAGGGTGTGCAGACCTCCATGGAAGTTGATGGAGACCCAAGTCTTGACATCCAGGCAGGCTTTGCTGGGTGGATCCAAGCTAAAATGAGACTAGGACCCCTACCCTCCCTCCTACCAGGGTCATGTGTCTCTCTGGCTGTTCCTTGCCCTACCTAGCAAAAACTTTCTTGTAGTCACTCTCCTGAATTCACGGAGGCCTTGCCTTCTGCCAGCTCCTGTTCCCACACTTATGTCTTAGACATAGGTTTCCCACCTAAAATGTCTGCTCCGTTTACCTGGCCAGTCCTTCCCCACCATGGTGCATAGTCAGAACCCTTTCTTTGCTCCAACGCCCCTCCCTACCATACCCAGCCTGGAAGCTGCATCTCCCTCCTCTGTCAGCTTGCCCAGGCTGAAGGCAGGGCTGTACTGAGGAGCTCATCAGGAACTGGGGTGGGGGAGGTAGGTTAGAGCTTCCATTTACTTCCTGGGCTTCTCTCATGGCTCCTACAGCCTTAGGCAGGTGTCAGGAGGAGGTGAGAGAGGCTGCTGCCTACAGATCTGTGAAGTAGATTGGAAGAAAAGAGATCAGTCAGGTTTAAGGAAGCTCAAAGATGGGGGCTGCTAACTTCAAACCCAGGAGCTAAGGGCCTCGTCACTGCTTGGTCCTTCAATAGTGAATTAGCTGGTTCATTAGCGTGTCAGGTCCTTTCAGTTTTTGCCAGTGTGCTCTGTCTGAGTCTCTGTCTCTGCAGCAGTCTCTGTGTCCTTACAAGATAATGGGCAAGCCTGGTCTCCAACAAGGCTGAGGGAAATTTACTTGGTCCTCATCCTGGACCAGGGATCATCTAGTCAAAGCTTCAGTCAAACTCTGCCCTTTTACTTGGAAAAAAAAATCAAGGGGTTGCCTAGATCGTTGAGTGGTTAAGGTCACTGGTTAGGACAGACGGCCCACCTTTGATCTCTAGCATCCACATGGCAGCTGACAACCATCAGTAAGGTCCAAGGCACCTGGTGCTCTCGTCACGCTTCAGACGGCGTCATGCATGCATTCGATGCAGACAACATGAAGGAGAACAATCACAGGCACAAAATAAAAGAAAATCTTTTTTTTTAAAGAAAAAAAAATCAAAAGGCTATTTTTACCAATACATGAAAATGATAGAAACTCACACCTCACTGTCTACATAGCACGATACTGCTGGTTGATGGGTGCTAGGAAGCTTACCATCTCTTAACTACATCCCCAGTCCTTTTTGTACTTCTCATTTTGAGACAGCATCTCCCTAAGTTGCCCAGGCTGGCCTTGAACTTACGCCGTAGTCCTGGCAGGGATTGGACTAGTTGTTGGTGATCTTTGGCTTCGGTCTCCTGAGCAGCCAGGCCCAGCTTAGTTTCCTTTTAGGAAACTGTTAACAAACAGCATGACTTTTAAGAGGATGACAAGGAGTGTGTATGCGGGGTGTCGCTGAGTGGCAGGCGGCATTCTACCCTTCCTTCACTCCAATACGTAAGAAGCACTCATTCCATGCCAGGCAGAAGTTGGCCTCATACCCGAGGCCTGATTTTAAGAGTCACACATCCAAGGACATGGTGAACATTTAACTAGAAGGACACTGACTAGGGCCAGGGGACCTGACCTGGGATTTTCACTAGCTCCCCAAAGTAATGATACACAGGCT
>JADRCD010228172.1:0-11609 GCA_019843815.1 Montemys delectorum | reverse complement strand
GGTACTCTTGTAGAGCGGCTGCATTTGGTTCCCAGCGCTCACAGGGCAACTCAGAACCACCTGTTAACTCCAGGTCTAAGGGAATTCAAGCCCTTTTCTGACCTCTCCTCTGGCACTGCACGCACACATACACATACATAGAAGTAGGTACACACGTGCATGTGTGTGGGGCATGCGCGTGTGCGAGTATGCACACACACACACAAATCTTTTAAAATAAAAATGGAATATGCACACTAGTTTGCTAGGTGAAAGACCAGACTTTGGTGTGCTTGGTGGTGGGAAATAGCCATTTGAATGAGCAAGAGAACAGAGGCTGAGAGAGCAAACAGACCTGGGTCGGGGCAGTAGAGCCAGGTCGTGAGGGACTCTGGGTAATCATAGGTCAGTACCCATGCCTGCCCTCTCTCCTAGGTTCCGTTCTAGGTCGGTTGTAATACCTGCCGAGCAAAAATGCCAGAATCGAGTGGGAGGAAGGAGTAGAGTATTGGATTCAGTGGAGAGGCACCCTCACGGCCCCCTTCCTGGGCCTCTGCACCTAGCTGGCAGGGCTATTGGAGTTGGAGGAACTGGCTGCTGGTGGGAGGAACTTAATAGGGGCTGCTGCCAGGACTTGGGCCGCCTGGTCCTGCCCCTGGCCCCGGGCAGTTGATGGAGTCCAGAGTGGAGGCAGGCTGCCACAGGTGAGGTGGGGGAAAACTGGCAACAAAGGACTATTCTTCAGGGTTTAAAGAGTCTCAGAGCCTGTCCAACTTTCCTTCATTAGATGCTCCAAGATGTTTCCCCTTCCAGGCTGCTCGAGATACGCGGCTGATAAGGGTACGATTTGAAGAGACTTAATTATGGCCCCGAGACCATGATGTAAACATCTGTGGAGTGTTTGCTTTACCCTCCCTGTTCCGTGTGAATAGGGAACACAACCCAGGTGCCAGGGAAGAGGACCCGGTGACCCCAGCCTTTCCTAGGGAGGGAGGAACCCAGGACCAGTGTGTTTATGTGGTGCTGGTCATGGGTTTGGGTCCTGCCAGAACAATCTCCTGACCGTTTGGTCACAAGAAGCTTATTTGTGATGGCTGAAATCATCTCTCATGAAGCCCAGGCAAGGGCTTCGTAAATGCTGCTCAGCCACATGGAGGGGATAGGGAGTTTCCCAGCTGGCCTGACCTCCACACAGGCCTCCGCTCTCTAGGAGGAAGCATCTGGCCCCATAGCTTTTCTGCCCAGCTAGATGACAGGGAGGAGGACAAGGCTTTGGCCGGTCAATAGCCCTGTCGTGTTTACCCGCAACTACCAACAAGCCATGTGATGGTCAAGGGCCATCCAGGCCTCTGTGGCTGTACCTCTTTGGGGGAGGGGAAATGACCTCAGTGGATCAAGGTTCTACTGAGGAGGCAGGTTGAGAGATGATGCCCAGTGTTTTCTGGTTTGGTTCATGCCCAGTTCGGAGTCCCTTATACCCTAAGTAGCTAAGTCTCCAGTTTAAAAAGAAAATTCAGTTTATCCCTATACTGCCCCAGGCCTGGTGCCTAGCAGGACACAGCTAAGTTTCATTTGGAAAGAAGCTCTGTTCAGAGTTAGAAGTGAGAGGAAATGGTGCCCCCATCCCAGTCCGACACAGATACATGCTATTCCTAGATACACACACATATACATCATGCATATATACCGCAAGCTTGTCAAGTCAAGCCCTCCACTGCCTCTAGTAGAATGCTCACAGGTGAGTGTGTGTGTGTGTGTGTGTGTGTGTGTGTGTGTGTATAATAGCCACTGACTTGCTGCTTAGAAGTAGTCTGCATCTCTGGGGGTGGGGAGGAAAAATAAGAGAGACTCTGTATATATAGCAACAAGAAAGGAGGTGACCATTTAAGGTCACTTGGGCAGAACACACTAGGCAAGTGTTTTCACTGAAGGCCCCATTGGAGGAGCTTTGAGGACCTCATCAGTGAGGACTGTGGCTCAGCTCTCAGTGCTGCCCCCCACAGAGATGCAGATCCTGCTTCCTTCTGTAGATGTTCCTTGGTTGGGTCACTTGTCCCAGCACCACCACCCCCACCATGCCTCCACTTGAGACCAGGAAGCCATTTTGATCCGTGATGAGAAGAGGAAGTCCTGTGGCCCCAAAACAGAAACAGGAACCTGGGAGGGGGATATGGATAGGGAACGGGAAGGGGGCACACACCCAGCAGATGCAGCCAGAACACCCCAGCCTCCCCTGGCCCCATACCAGCAGGCAGGAGCGAGCACCTCTGCTAAATCCCGATGCTATGGTCCTCTGTGCATCCAGATGTGCCATGTGAGGGCCGGGCTTACTAAGGGTCCCTCCAAGGCTGGATGACTGATTGTTGGGCTGTATTCAATTACCCAGGCTGATCTGTCCCACAGAGAGATTGACGGAACTCTGCTGTCCACCCACACATCTATGTATCTGACCATCATGTTCCCGGCTCTTCAGTATTGCCCTGTGGGATCCCACACAGAGTTTTCCTGCCTCACCTCAGCCCACTGTGTTTATGTCACCACCCAGCTCATCTTCTGAGAAATGCCAACTCCCTAGTCCTGGCCATTCCTTTTGGAATCTCCCACCTACCAGTGAATGACTCCTCTCAGCTGCTCTGTACGATGTGGCAGGTCCCTAGCCTTTATCCTTACCGGGCAACTATACTCAGGATTGTCATGGTCTGGTCACTGCAGGCCAGAACCGCGAATCTGTGGTTCTGGTGGTGGTACCCATGGGGGTACCACTGTCTCACACTATTCTGGGCCAGGCCCATCCTCGGCCAGCCCCCTCTTTCCTGGCTGGGCTGGAGGGAGGCAGAAGGACAGCTCTCATTCAGGGAAGCCATTTGGTGCTCCTCCTCCTTGGGTTTGGAGGTTCCTGTGGGAAGACTCTAGAGGCGGGTGGGCGGGGGCCAGAGCCTGGAGGACAGAGACATATGTCACCAATTTCAGTTCTGCCCCGGCTGGCCTGAAGCAGTTTGGGACTTCCCAGAGTGGAAGGACAGGCTGGGGGACCAGGCCACCTGGTCGCAGAACACACTCTTGAGTCCCCTCCCTGAACCCTAATTGTCAATAGGGGAGGTGTGGAAAGTTCTGGGTTGCCTCCATAGGGCACCTGTTTGTCTCTTTTCTTCTTGAGCCCCTAGAACAACCTTCCAGGAGTTCCTATCAGTCAACCCAAGATAATGGCAATAAGATACTTTTTTGGCCCTCTGAGCTCCCAGAAGGAAGAGTTATAGATGCCCCAAGGGCATCTGGAAAAGATTTTCAGTATGAGAGTGAAGTGGGCTGGACAAATGACCCAGGCAGATCACTCTCCCATCTCAACCTGAAGGGTAAGGCAGAAGCCATAGGAATCCACCCTAAAGGGCTCCACTGTTCCCTAGAGGAGGGACAGAGGGAATGGAGTGAGCAGGTGAGAAAAGCCCTCACCTCGGCCTAGGGCGGTCACCCCCAAAGTCATCTGGGAAACGGCTTGGCCCGAGGTAGTGTATTCGACCGGACCCTGTGCTCGGGAGATCAGTTGTGAAACTTGCTTCAAACCCCCAAACCACAAAAACGGCCAATTTTCCCAGCTCTGTTCACATTTCTCAGATCAGCCAAGGAGTCTTCATTATTTCCATTTAAAAAAAAAAAAAAAAAAAAAAAAAAAAGCCAGGCCGGCCACCTGCCCTGGGGGGAACAAGAAAATTCCTAAGGTGCAGAGCCATGGGTTCTGTGGAAGCCCCGTCCACACTGGCAAGCTGTCTCTACCAGCCTCTTTACAGATGTGGGACCCGGAGAAAGGGCAAGGGCTGCTGGGCCTTCTGGAGAAATCTGGAGAAAGATCTTGAAGCTGTTAGTGCTCCCTCCGGAGCAAACTCTCCAACTGGCTCCTGGCTTTTCTGGTACCATGGTGAGCGATAGCTAAAGCCATCTCCAGAAGACAGAAGCTGCCTCTGGGTCGCCTGGGTAACAAAAAGCCTGGCGTCATCAAAGTTCTGTTCCATCAACAGGGCAGGCGAGAAGGTCCTCCTTACAGACCTGTCTCTCCACCAGCCTCTGTCCCCAGAAGATGTGCCATTCGACAGGGCAGGCAAGGCTTTCCCTGGAGACCTGTCTCTACAGTCACCCACCTCTGCTTCCTTCTAGAAGATGCCCCATCCAGACCCTCACCCCCCAGATAAAGCTGATTAGACCCCTGTGCTGTCACTGTACCCTGCACTCTGCCTCAACCACCACCACCCAAAAGCCCTGCTCTCACCATGGCCGTCCATCCAGATCCTCTCTCTAGCTGCAGTCTCCTTTGGCAGGGACAGACAGATGCCCTGACCTGTATTAATTTCAGGGGTGAGTCTACAAACAAACCCTTAAGCCTTTGGCTGTGCAACATCTACCCTGTCACGTCTGAGGGGATTCATAACCGTGTTCCGTGTTAACCACAGCGCTGAGAAACAGTGTCTGCGATGGGCACAAAACCTACTTGCTGCAAGTAGAACAGAGCGGCATCAAGGCCGAGGCTCAGAGAATCCAGCCTAGGACTTTTCCCCTGAAGAGAAGGTTAGGGCTGCAGTGTCGAGAGGCCCACAAGGATTAGGGAGGCTCCCTGAGGGCAGGCTGAGGAACCCACTAGATGTAATGGGCTTGGGAAGCAGCAGGGAGAAAGTGTACATCGTATGAGTCTCAGCTATTGCGCACCTCCCCAGGGACTTCTGTTTGTATGCCCACATGTGTCCATCTGCATGCAAGTGTCTGTGGATGAACTGTGTGTGGCTTTTCCGAGGGCCTAGACTCATCTGTGTCTCGAGTTTACATTCCTGAGTGTTCAGGCCCTGCCTAATGCAAGCAGGCCCCAGGCCAGACGCCAGACAGAAGAGGACGCTATATCACCTCGCCCAAAGTTACAGGGAGACAAGAAAGAATTACAACCATGGCAGCACCCCTGTAAGTTGAGAGCTGAGCACAGGGGAACCCATGTGGCATGGCCTTTGGGACCCTGGACGTTCTGAGGAGGAGTCTGGATGGCTGAGTGACCTAGGTGATGTGGGGGACGGTCAGGTAGATGACGAGCAGAGGAAATTGCATCTGCTTCGTGAGACACAAAGGAGCAGAAGGGGGCCAGGTGGCAGGAGTTAAGGGAACCATGAGTATAGAAGTGTGGGCAGAGCCAGGGGGACCATAGGCCTAGACCATAGGCCTAGAGCCTAGAGGCCAGAAGGAAGAGGGTGGAATGGCCCTGAGGACCACAGAAAGGCCATGCGCTGAGAGTGGTCCAATCATGTGGCTAATGGATAGATAGATGCTCAGAGGAGCTGGGCTGGAGGAACCCTGGAAACACCAGCACAGTCCTACAGTGAGCGGTGACTGTGGTTGGGGGCTTGAGTTGTGCAGGCATTGGAGCTTAGTGACAGGTGACATGCAGGCCTCCCCTGTGTCTATGCCCACATGTATGCACATGGGTGCCACACGTGTTCACAGGCAAGTATGGCTGTGCACTCCATCCAGCTTGGCCCTCGGCCTTCTCTCCTCCCTCACCAACCTTGGGCCCTGTCTCCCACAGCCTCGCCACGGACACGACAGTGACGGTAAGACAGACCCCGTGTCGCAACTGTGTTTCCTCTCGAATCCAGGTCCGCCAAAGATTAGCAAGAGCTCCGGGTGCACTGGGCGATAACATCCCCACCTCGCCCCCTCTCCCCACTTCCTAATCTCTGATTCATTTCCAACTGATAACAGGATGGGGGCCAAGGTGACAAAGAAATAAAATACCCAAGCAGGTCCCCACCAGGCTGAAGCCTGCAGGGGCACTGGCCACTGGAGACCAGGAAGGCTGAACGGAGAGGGAGGGACAGAAAGGGGATGCGAGAGAGGAGGGCAGGCTTCGGGCTAAGTTGAGAGAAGAGACTAGAGAGAGGGATGGGGCTGCAAGAGGGAGGAGGGGAAGGAGGAAGAATGCAGAGGTGGAGGGAGGGGAGACGAGAGAGATGAGCAAGACAGGCAAAGCAAATAGGGAGGCAGAGACCAAATACAGAGACAAGCTAGAAGAGGATAGTGGGAAACAGGGAGAGATGAGAATAGAGAAGGAAGGGAGAGAGAGAGAGAGAGAGAGAGAGAGAGAGAGAGAGAGAGAGAGAGAGAGAGAGAGAGAGAGAGAGAACGAGAAAGGGGCCAGACAGGAGGCAGAGACAAAGAAATAAGGGTCAGGCGATGGGGAAGAGAAAGAGGCAAGGTAAGGTGACTGATGTGTCTCGGGTTGGTCAGGTCTGAGGACTTATGGAGGAGACAGTAAGAGGGAGGAGGTAAGGCAGGGAAGGTCCAGGGAGGTGGAGACTGTATGAAATGCCACCCTGTTGTAAATGAAATCCACTAATAATGAGAGAGGCAGAGGCACACATAGAGACCAAAATGGGGTAGCAGTCTGTGCAGCCTGGACACGGCAGAAGAGTAGGCCATATTTGCCTCACCTCTGCGGGTACAGGTGCCAGCTGGGGCCAAGGAGTCAGGGAAGTGCTCCTATAACCCTCCCCTGCAGACCTCTCCCTGACTCAGGAAGCCAGACCCTCACAACCTCACAAACTCAGGATGGGGCTGGAGGTTGTTTGAGGCTAGAAGAGGCTGACCAAGGCGGTCCACTGGGCCCACTGGAAGCAGGGCTTGGCTAGGGGAAAGGGTACGTAATAGTCTGTTTGGGAATCTCAGCAAAGTCTAGTGGGGCCAGTGGAAGGACCAGGCTACCGGGAGAGGTAGGAACTCCATTCCGGGCTCTGCTGAGAGCTGGGAGAGAGGATAGCCAGCTTCCTGGCTCTTCTCCTCCCTGGTTCTTCCCTCTGGCCACAGAAGCCTGATGGTTCTCAGTGATGCTCAGCATCTAGGAGTGAGGAGAAGGAAGCCTCCTAGCCACCATCAGAACTCTTAATACCAGCCCCCTTCCTAATGTAGAAGGGAATGCAGCTCCGAGGGGGCCAGGAGCTAAGAGGACACCCTGGGCTCCCGATGAGATAAAAGGGAGGATCCCATGGCCGTCAGGGCAGTAGGTTCTGGTTCCCCAAAGGGGAAGATGCCAAGGGGCTCTGAGGGATGCACACCCTCAGGGCACAAGTCCAGGCAAGAGGAGTGGGCAGTTTTTTAGAGGAAATGGGATGACTAGATACCAAGGCAAAGAATTATAAGGCCCAGAGCAACTTCAGGCCCAAGTGGGTGATATGTGGCACTTTAGTAAGTCTTTCTGTCTTCTCAGGCCACAAAGGACAGCAGCTGGTTGTGTCTGGCAAGGGGACTTATGCCTTGGGCCAGGGATCAAAGAAAGTTCTTTTCTTTTCCTCCTGGTTCAGGGACGCCACCCCTCTGATTTTGCCATGCCCACCCCTTGATTTGCCATTCATGCCCGCCCCATGCCCTGACTACCGGCGACCACAGGAAGTGCTGCCCCAGCTCAGTACTTCCCGTTTCTGAAATCTGCCCCCAGCAGCCTGGTGGCCAGGGAAGGCAGACTTCCCGCTGCCTCCACCCTGGGCTCTTCCCACCGGTCACAAGTGGTTTGTTCCTGGGTAGAGGTGACCTTCTTGCCACAACCACACATCAGTTATTTATCAGAACAGGAAAGATGGCACCAGAGATATGTCCTCACCCCGCCCAGGAGGGCCTGACCTTCTCCAACGACCACACTCCCGTTCCCCACATCACACGGGGCCTGCTCACCACATCACATAGAGGGGTGTGGTTGGCACGTGCCAGAGGGGCTGCGTTGTGGGGGTGGGCAGAGCAGGAGGTCTGGTGGGCAGGTATGGTGGGACCTGGGACCAATGGGCTCGGACAAGGCTCTCTGTGTGGCTGGGAGCTGTTGAGGCAGCTGGTAGCCTTTGGGTCCCATGGAAACCACTTTGCACAGACCTTCTCCTGAAAGGGAATCCCTTGGGATTGGGACCTGTGCTCAGAATGGATATGTGGCTCTGCCCTAGGGGACTCAGTGAGGAAAGGGAGAACCAACTATAAGTATCCTCAACAGGAACACCCTTGACACATGAGCTAAACAGCTTCTTTCTCCGGGACATCATGTACATTCCTGGCCAGGACTTACTCAGTGCCAGTAATACTTTTCCACCACTAGCTGTCAATCGTGATAATCCCAGCTGTCTTTAGACATTGCTAAATGTCCCCTGGAAATGCAATATTGTCCCAAGTCAAGAGTCATTAACCCAGGAACACCAAAAGACTTTGCTTTTATATTTTCTTTTCTTTTACAGTTTTGTGTTTCAAAGTCCCAGATGGAAGAGTCTACCTAGCCAGAGTCTGGGGTTCCTTGTCTGAGGGCTCTGGCTGTAGGGACCCCTCTGGGGTTCTAGATGTAACTGTGGCATGAAGCCCGGAACCAGAAAGGGCTGTTGTGAAATGGGGGAGGTTTCATTTAAGGGAAGATTGGGGAGATGTACTGTGGGGTAAAAATGGGGTCACACTGGGGACATATGGCATGCAGGGTCTTGAGCCACAAGGAGCAGGAACTTGAGCCAGAAGAGAGGGACAGGGTGTGTCCTGGACTCCCTGAGGGGTGTGTGTGCTGGAACTGACTTCTCTCTCAAGCTGGACTGGAGGGCTGCAGTACAAGAAGACCTGGGATGGTATGTGGGCCCTGTTCTACAGCCATAACTGCACCACGAGCAGGTGTGGAGTTCAGGTTTACACAGCCCATCGGCTCTAACTCTGCAGTTTTCCTCTCCTCTTCCTCCTTCTCTTCTCCTCCTCCTCCTCTTCTCTTCTTCCTCCTCTTCTCTTCTTCCTCTTTTTCTTCTCCTCCTCCTCTTCTCCTCTTCCTCCTCTTCTTCTCCCTCCATTTCCTCCTCCTTTTCTTCATCTTCTCCTCCCTCCTCTTCCTCCTCCTCTTCATTTTCTCCTCGTCTTTTTCCTCCTCCTCCTCTTCTCCTTCTCCCCTCCTGTCCTCTTCCTCCTCCTCCTTTTCTTCATCTTCTCCTCACTTCTCTTCTTCTTCTTCCTCCTCCTCCTCCTCCTCCTCCTCTTCTCCTTCTCCTCCTCCTCCTCCTCCTCCTCCTCCTCCTCCTCCTCCTCCCCTCCCCACCTCTCCTCCTCTTCCTCTTCTTTTTTGCCTGTTGTTGTTTTGAGACAGAGTCCTGTGTAAGCCTTACCTGGCCTCAAATTTGCTTTGTAGCCAAGCATGACCTTGAACTTATGATCTTCCTGCCTCCACCTCCTGGTTCTGGGATTGTAGGCATGTACCACCTAAGAGTTAGAGATATAGTAAGAGCCTGTCTCAAAAAACAAATGGATAAAACAGATAAACCGGAAACGGATTTCCAAAAGAAATCAGTTTGTATGGGTTAAACCTTACCTGTCAACTTGACTGGATTGAGAGGCACCTAGAAGGTTTGTAAAACATCTCTTGGTATAATCTGAAGGTATTTCTAGAGAGATCTAAATAAGCCAGAAGACCTACCCTGAATGTGGCTGTCATCACTCAGCAGGATGGAGATTTGGGTGAAGTAAGGAGAGACAAAGGACGCATTCCCTCAGGAGCATTCTCGGTCTGTTTCCAGCTGCTGTTTGTGAGCAGTTCTGTTCCTCATCCCCATCCCTGGCCCCCACACTGCCCCAGCCCGATGGGTAAAAACCTTTGAAATCAGGAGCTAAAAGAAATTCTTCCTCCCTTAAGTTGCTTTCTGGGCATGTGTTTGTCACAATGATTAAAATCTATTTAGTACACAGTCCTTCAAAAACACCACACCACAATACTAAAGAAAAGCTCACTGGGTTGGATTATATAGAAAATGAATAGGGGTTCAAAGTAGAGTTCAGAAACTGGAAAACACATCAGGGGGAGTTTCATGAGATACAGCACAGAGGCGGGAAAACATGAGAGGGGAAGGCTTGTTTTAGAATAAGAAGGGCCAGCATGCATATAACGTGGACTCTGTGAGGTAGAAACTGGGGTAGAAAAACATTCAAGAAGTAATCATTGAGAGATGTTCAGAAGTAGGGAATATCTTCACATTGAAGATTCGCACTGAATCCTAAGAAGGGTCAATGCGTGCTGCCATGTGCCTATAATTCTAGCACTCAGGAGCCTGAGGCCACAGGATCAAGACTAGCCTACACAGTGAGATCCTGTCTAAAAAATAAAATAAAATAATTAAAAAATTTAAAAAAAAAACTTCATACAACAGTAAAGCTAAAGAACATTAAAGACAAAAATATTTTAAAAAAAAAATCATGGAGAAATGAAGACCACAGAAGAATAACAATCAGACTAAAGGCCTTTCTTCATCAATGACTCTCAGAAGTTTGAGGATGGCATGCTGGTGGAGAGCTCAGGAAAACAGTTTTACACCCAGTGAACCACAGTATAAACAATCAGGATGCAGAATGCAGCACTTCAGGCAGGGCCTTGGTGAGAAAGTCAGTCTTCGGAGTAAGTCAAGACTGCTGGGGTCTGTGGGCAGAGATCCAGGCTGACCAGTGGGAGGATGGGTGCTTTCAACTTAAAAGTGATAAAAGCCAGCCAAGCTGTAGTGACACACACCTTTAATCCCAGCACTAGGGAGGCAGAGAAAGGCAGATCTCTGTGAGTTCAAGGCCAACCTAGTCTACACATTGAGTTCCCAGGACAAGTGGGGCTACAAAGAGAAATCCTGACTGGCAGGAAGGGGAATTGGGGAGTGGTAGAGAGAAAAACAAAGCAAAACAACCATGAGACAAGTGCCTGAGGAGATAAAATAACAAGAGAATCCTGTCATGCAGGTAAGGTCAAAGGTCAGGCATGGTCAGAGGATAACCCTCTGTCTCCTGAGTGCGGTCACCCCTTGCCGGCATCTCGTATGATCTTTCTTTGCATTCTATTCAGATATTGTCTCTTTCATATGCCTTCCTTGGCCCTTCACCTAATGCCACTGTCTCCCGTGTGAAGTATCTTGGACTCTGTTATTCCCTAGATCCTTGCCACAGAGAGGACACCTAGGAGAGGGAACAGGGCCTGAGCCTGCTCAGCACAGCATTCAGCATCCTCCAGTGGAAATGCCCTTACTGAGGACACCTGGGTTAGTGACATCCCTTGTTGCTGTGACCAAATACATTCACAACAGGAGCCATTTAAGGCAAGAGGGGGTTTCCTTGGCTCACAGTTTATGGGCTCTCAGCCCCTCAAAGTAAAGACAGCCTGGCAGTTATGGTGGCTGACTCTGGTGGCAGGAGCTTGCAGTGCGGCTTGTTCTTGCCAGATTAAGAGGCAGAGTCTAGTTCAGAGCCAGAGTCAGATATCACCTCCAGTGACCTCCTTCTGCCAGCTAGGTGTCAACCTCAAGGTTGTACAGTCTCCCAAACAGTGCCACTTGCTTTTGGTCACTTGGGGACCAAGTGTTCAAACACATAAGCCACATTAGACATTTATTTGAACCATATCAGCATTTGATGTTTGTCTCTACATGTGGAAGCTGGTACACATGGGTAGCTCTTCTAGCCATGGCTATAAGCAGGGAAGATTAGTAATGGGTACTGGGCTAGAAAACAGTGATAATAAGATCCAATCCAATGCAGTTGCATCTTGACTTACGATGGCATTGCATCCTGGAGCTCACTATGTAGACCAGGCTGGCCTCAAACTCACAGAGATCCGTTTGCCTCTGCCTCCT
>JADRCD010228171.1:0-30764 GCA_019843815.1 Montemys delectorum | reverse complement strand
CTCTCTCTCTCTCTCTCTCTCTCTCTCTCTCTCTCTCTCTCTCCTGACACTAATGTGATGAGCAGTAGCCATCAAAACTGTTACTGTCATTTCTCAGAGGTCATATAGGAGAATTTTCCTGAAGCACATAGGCTGTTGGCAAATTATCACTGGTTGGCAACTTCCATTTGGCCATTGAGCCTTTGTCAAAATCTGGAATCTTCTCATTAAGGGACAAAAGGGAATTAATATCTGTGATCAGGGTAGGATTCCATTTGTAAAAAGTTTTCCTGACTGAGGAAAGGAGCACAATGCTTTGTAAAGAAAGCTGGTGGTTCGTTCACTCATTTTACAAACATTTATTGAGTAGGTATTAAAGGTAACAGCCATGACAGATTTTAGTTCTTGAATAAAAAAGTTTTAATTAGTTTTGTTTGCCTCTTCACTACGTAAGGAAATAAACCACATTTCCTTAACAGTTAGTTATAAAGGGGCCAAAACAGAAAACTAAATGTATGGAAATGTTTGGTATTCTCATGGATACATGTTAAAATAAGTTGCAGAAGGACTACAGAACATTCTGTAGAATACCAGAAAGTCCTGAGGGGTTCTGATATACTTTGTTACTCTATATATTATGTTTAACCCTCACAGGAACACCATGTAGGCATTTGCTGCCCCCATCCATTTTAACTAAGTAAAATGACATTCAAAGATGTTAAGTGGTTTTCCAATGTTCAATTTAATTTAATTAAGTATACTGACTATCTATACACATATACACACAACCCCTCACCTCAAAAAAATATTTAAAAATAGTTTATTTCAAACCCAAATATAAGTGACCATGGACCAGGAACAAAGGTTCAGATTATCCCAAATTTCATGTTACCACATGGTAATAATTTCATAAAATATATTAGTAAGAGAACAAGAAAATCATAAATCAGGACAGTTTTAAAATACATTCATAGAAATATCAAGTAGCAGGAACATTTCTGCTATAATCCTCCTATGCTTTCTGATAATATTCTTGACTTGGCTTTGGTGGAAGCTAGTAGCCTCTTAGGTTAATACATTCTAAAACGTTTCATTTGGCTTTGATGGAAACTAGTGGCCTGTTAGTTTAGTATATTCTAAAAAGTTCCACCTATTAGATACAAGGATACTAGTTCAGACAAAGAGGTAGGCAAGGAATAGCTATTATGGAGCCTAAAGATAGTACAAGATAAATTGTAACGCATCTCTAGACCTGTGACACTCCACTCTCTGGCCAATCGCTGCAGTTCTAATCAGTCAGCCTCACAGAAAGTTCACTGTAAATGAGATATAGTTCCAGGAAATTTCCCACACACACCATTCCCCAGCCATTTCCTTTTTTTCTGGGAAGATAGCTCTGAATGTTCAAGATCAGATCCATATATCCTGAAACATATATCCTAAGAGAAGATAGGGAAATCAGACAATGAAAAAGTAGGCAATTCCTGAAACAAGAGCCACTGGTGTTCAAACATGGATAAAAGTGATAATCTCATCCTGGTTTCCCAGATCTATTTGCTACATCACTAGAGACTTCTGAGCTCTATAGTTCAGACTTATTCCACCAAAGCAGTGAAGGAACCAGCAGACAATAGAAGAGACTGTTGGTGTCTTGAGTTTCTGCTTGTGTTATGATTTGAAGGTGCTCTTGTATTATCAAAAACATTTCAGACACACGGTAACAGGGAGAATCCTAGACAGTGGATGTCATTTGGGACTTGGTATCTGATTGGATGTGCATGTAGAACTGGAGTAGTATTCTACTAATAAGAAGGAGAACTTTGCCCTGAAGATGTTCGAAATTATAGATATCACATACATTAGGCCAAGTGATAGATGAGAGTTCATCATATTAAGTCTTACTGTCTTCCAAGTTTTATGATGTTTTAGATATATTCTAAGTATTCCTGTCTTAGGACACCAGCACTTCAAAGTATTAAAAACTTCTTTATAAAAACACATTGTCAATTCAAATTCATATGCTGAGGTCCTAACCCCTACTGTCTCAGATTGTGAATGTTTACTGATAGGATATTTGAAGACATAATCAGTGCAAAATAAGTATAAATATACATGACTCTCCAATCAGTATAACTGGAATGTTTACAATAAGGGGAGATGAGGAAGAA
Source organism: Montemys delectorum (assembly GCA_019843815.1). Taxonomy (NCBI): domain Eukaryota; kingdom Metazoa; phylum Chordata; class Mammalia; order Rodentia; family Muridae; genus Montemys; species Montemys delectorum. Next base: position 28,617 of record JADRCD010228171.1, on the reverse strand, counting down.
CATATCCACCCATGTGCTGCAGGAAAAAATGGAATTTATCTTTGGGAGGAGACATGCCGTTGTCTCGTCCCTTAAGAATTAATCCAATAAGGCAAGTTAATTAATGGCCAAGGAAGCATCCCTCAGGTAGGTAGGTCCACTTGAAGCTACACTAAAGAGATAGGAGGAATAATTATCCCTTCAATGAGACAATATACTTTTCCTTCTCAGAGTCTCAGCCCAGTGCAGTCATTCCAGTACTACCACAGTGATCTGTTGGGAAATCTGCCTTTCTGAGCCAGAAAGGCATAATCTTTCCTTTCTTTTCTCACTCTTCTCCTCGTCCATGTCCTCGTCCTCATCCTCCTCCTCTTCTTCCTCCTCCACTTCCTCCTCCTCCTCCTCCTCCTCCTCCTCCTCCTCCTCCTCCTCCTCTTCCTCCTCCTCCTCATACATATCCCTCATATCTTCTCTGTTTTACTTTTGGATGTTCCCAAGTATACTTCTTATAGTACCTTGGGCTTTTTTTCATTTTTTTCTCTAAATTTACTTTCCCACCATACAGTACTGCCCCTCATGTGTCTGTAATCAAAGCATAGCTTTTTATTTCTCTTCTGTACTTTCTTCCTCTGGATATCTGGCCAAATTTACAGTTTGTCATCCCTGAGTTTTTCCTTTTAAATACCAATAAATTTGTGCTCCAGCTTCCCTTTGATTCTATCCTTAAATCCTTTTAGCAAGGAGACTAAGAAGCCAAGAAGGGACCATGACATCCCCAGGAACATGTGAGGGTAGAGGGATACAAAGTGAACACAGAGAGGGCAAAATGTTTAGCTGTAAGCCAAATAAAGAGACCGCAGTAGAAACCCCATTGTCTACACTCTGTTCTCAGGGTTTCAGTTCCCAGAATTGAGCCTCCTTTTCCTTCAGCCACATGTATGCTATTTTATGAGGCAGCTCCGATAAACTAACGCAGTGATTTGATGACTGTCACTAAAAGTGAAAATGACCACATGTTGCTGCCCTTTCTAGGAAATTTTCAGAAGTACAGGCACAGTTACAGACCATCAGGAAGGCTAAAATAAATTTACAAATATATATCAAGTTGGCAAAATCCACAGAGCAATAGTCAGCTCATCTTACTGGGTCCAATTTGCATTTCTATGGCTAAGAATTATTGGCCTTACTCCCAGTATAGTGCAATTTATAGAGCTATAAAGTAGTTGAGAGACAATGAAAGGCAGGGCTCATCCAGGATTTGTGGGTAGAATAGCTGGCAGTCTCATTGTCTATTTAAGTCTTATCCAGTTTTCACAGATAGAAACAAACTAGGGTACACAGAGAAAAGTGAGGCTTGTTACATTTCCCCCTAAAATGGGAGAGGGCATACAATTTTCTCTGTTCTGAGCTATCTTGTGTTCATTTAGATTTCCATAGTCGATGCAATCATGGGATGCGGCTTGCCCGTAGTATATAAGTGCTAGTCAAAAAATCAGGGGCCCCTGTTAAAGGTTTAGGGCAGAATCTGACTTCAAATATTTCTGGTTGTTCTAGTGTCTGTGTTATGAGGTAGGGAAAACTAAGGAAACTCCTCCTTTCTCTTAGAAGCAGCATGGAAAGCTGCCCCCAGGGCAGAGCCTTTTGAAGCCCAGACTCCCAGTGCTTCTGAAACTCCAAAGTGAAGAATTGTTGTTTTTTATTTTCTATGCCCTTTTTACTTCACCATCCCTCCTGGAGTTACTGAAGACAAAATGCAAAAAGGGAGAGCAGCTAGATTGGGTGATGCGGCAGAGACACCTGATGGTCACAATACTTCTATTGTGAATTTAACCTACGATAAACTCTTTGCTAAGCAATTTCATATACCCATTCATTAAATCCTCACAACGATTCCTTATGTGGGGTCATTGTTAGGTTTATAATTTGAAGAGAAAGAGATTTTGTCTTATGGGAAGCATGATGTCAGCAACCGCAGATAGGAGTCGTAACACCACATTCCTACCCAGAGCCCCAAAGAGTTTATCTTTCAGGGACCTGGACTCAGGTAAACCCAGATTCTTGGCTTCTAGGAAGAAAAGAATTTCAAGACTAGCCAATTGGAGGCAGAGCTGCAGTTTATTAGATATTTTCATTACAGATTTTAAACATGAGGATTAAGATAAAGAAAGATTTGCTCAATTAGAAAAGTAATATACACCAGGGGGCACAAATGTGCGGTTCTCTGAGAGTTACTTTCATTTTTACAATAGTGACATATAGGATTTGAGTTCAGTTGGAAGGTATTATATGCAAACAGTTGCTAAAAGATCTAAATGAGATTACAGGATGGTTCCTGAGAGGCTCCTGACAGGATTACAATTGGTAACACTTCAGATTACAGTGGTACAGAAAGATAGGAGAGCATCGGCTGTAAACAGAGTTAATAGTCTCATTTGTATTCCCAGAAAATCTCCAGAAGGCATCAGGCCCTTACCCAAGGACATATCCAGCTGGGCTGTAAGCTTGATTCTTCTGTTCCAAAATAAAGTGCTTCCATCCAAAAGAAGCGTGGTCTCTATTGGCATCCTCCATGGCAAAGGTTGTGGATAGCACAGGACTTCTTGTTTTTCAGCAGGCAAGAAACTATATCAAACTCCTAGAGTACAAATGGTTCCTTATTCTTTTGTGTCCCCACAGTTTCTCCGTCTTGCCATCCTGCCTCGATGTCCCCAGGCTTTGCTCCTAGTTTTGTATAACTTCTAAATTCAACATTTTAACCCTGTGTGATACCGAGTACCCCCTTCCTATTGAGAGAAGAAAATCTGGGCATAAGTTGTCCACTGTCCTTTCTCTTAGTTTAACACAGAAAATCTTTCTGGAATGGTAGTTCTGATTTGTCTCCACAGCCCCACCCAGTGCCTGTCTCCTGGATTGGATGATGAGAATAACGTTTTGTGAGATATTGCTTTGGCTTTCTACGGGGATACAAACCTTCCTCTAGATGTTAGTTCCCAAGATGCTGTGGGAGGGCTGAGGGATCTGTCTGATAGCCTTCTCGGTCACTTGTACAGTGGTGCTCACGGAGGATAAAGAAGCCAAGGAAGCCTCCTCAGTGTGCTTTGGACTTACAGTTGCTTTGTAGAGTACCCTTCTGTAGATTCCCTTTGCTACTGCCTTGTTCTCCAGAGTCTCCCCTGTTTTGTGCATGGAGGCAGAGCTTTAAGAAAACTACAGAGACTTTCCTGCCACCAGTTCCTCCACAGTTTCTCCAAAGCAAGTCTCCCAGCCAGCACAGAGCCAAAGAAGAACAAACAGACTCCAGCTCTCCAGAGAGGGATTTTCTGAGGTCATATTTGCACTGCACTAGCAAAAGCACTCCCAGACTCGTTTGCTGACTATGGCTAGATAAAGCATTGTAAGAAGCCAGTTTCACTAAACTAGCCCTATGATTAAAACTCTCAGTGGCTCTCACTACATACACATAAGCTTCTAACTGCATCTTCTGATATTTAAAGTGTTTAGTGACAGGTCCCCACCACACATCTACTTCGTCATCTGTCTTCTTCCTTCTGCCTAATTCCACTCTCCAACTCCCCAAACATTCCTGCTCTCATTCTTGATTCTAGAGAAAATGTTTTCTAAAAAAATAACACAGAGCAATATGTATTTCATTCTATCCAATAATGGGAATAATTAGACAATGAGTGCTACTAATTCAGGGGAGAAATCAAGCCCAATTATTAGAATGATGTCGACAAATAAGCTGTTGAAACTTAACCTTTCTTTGAAAGTTGTAACTTGCTTCATGTATCAATAGAGTCTCCGATGGCTTTTTGCTAGATCCTACTTATTTAAATTGTGCTATATATTGAATACAAATAGGTAATCAATGGAAAAATTCTAACCACTCACTGCAGCAGAATATTTCCAAGAAGGCTTTTCTTTTATAATATAAAAGTTGATGTAAATATTTATTGTCGTGGCAGGACCTGGTCACTTCAGTCAAAGTTATGAAGTGTGATATATGGAGATAACGCATTTAAAATAGTGTTCAGTATTCTGAATTTCCTCAAAATTTAGCATTTGTGGACACAAGACCTGCACAGCTCTTCAGTGAACATAGATTTTATTTAATAAATAGGTCATATTTGTCAAAATGATACATACTGAACAATACGTTTTCGAACATAAAAGAAAGGACGAGGCCACAATATTTCATTCCAGATATTTTTTGTGACTACAACCTTTTTGTTTTTTTAGCAAGTTTTCCCAAAACACTCATAGAACTTCCAGAAAGGACACTTGAAATTGGGCCATTCTTCTTGTAAACTGCAAGTGTTACCATTTATCATCTGTTTGGAATATTGAATATAGTATCATATATCTGCCTCATTGCCCTCACATAACAGCTGTCAAACACCGGCAGTGCCGATCAGGAAAGGGATTACACTTCCTGGTGATTATCAAGGGCTCAAAATAATCTATTTAGTTCACATTAGGTAATGTTCTCCTAATATAGCATTCAAGAGCAAAACAACACCTAATCAAGTTTGATCCACCTCAAAAATAGTTGAACTCAGTAAAATCTGGCATGATTTAATGAAATATTTCTATTTGTCCCCTAAAAAGATCAAAACCTTAAAAGCATCAAAGGTTTTGCTAAGGAAACCGTTTAAGATTGGAATAAGTAAGAAGTGATATTGCCTGGATATGTGTATTTGGGGTACATGTATGAGTGTCATCATAAGATTTGCATAATAAATAAGTCAAATTTGTCAAAATGATATATATTGAAGAGTGCCCTTAAGAATATAAGAGAAAGGACAGAGGATAATATAAGGTATAAGTGTGTGTTTTGGGGGGGGGTATATGTGTAAGTGTTGGGGATTATGTGCATGGTGGCCATAAAAGGATGCAAGGTGTCCTTCTTTATCAGTCTTCAATGTGTTCCCTAAGTTCACTGGTTCACTGAACCAGGAGCTAGACTGATTGTACTGGCTGGTGTTGTGTATCAACTTAACACAAACTGGATTTATCACAGAGAAAGGAGCCTCTGTTGAGGAAATGCTTCCAAGAGAGCCAGCTGTAAGGCATTTTCTCAATTAGTGATCAAGAGGGGAAGGCCCATTGTGGGTGGTGCCATTCCTGGGCTGGTGGTCCTGAGTTCTATAAGGCAAGCTGAGCAAGCCAGTGGAAGTAACCCAGTAAGCAGCACCCCTCCATGGCCTCTGCATCAGCTTCTGCCTCAAGTTTCCTGTTTGTGTGAGTTCCAGTCATGACTTTTGGTGATGAACAGTAATGTGGAAGTGTAAGCTGAATAAACCCTCTCCTCCCCATCTTGCTTCTGGTCATGATATTTTGTGCAAGAATAGAACCCCTGACTAAGACACTGGTGGGCAGGAAAACCCCATAATCTTCTGGTCTTTGGCCCCCACATCCACAGACCTGTATCTGGGCACTTGAACTCGGATCCTTCCTCATTCTGGGCAGCAAGGACTTTCACCTCCTGTGCAATCTGCCCAGCTGACATTTTAAAAACACAGACATATCCTAAGACATCAGAAGAAACCAATCATGAGTGTATGTGTGCCTACATAGTTTTATTCATTCAACACAACTCCCAGATGTGATTAAAACCACAGGAGAACACGTTTGGCTTCCTTGAACTACTACATGCCTAGATAAAGAATAGGTTTCCTTTTTTAAAATCCAAGTACCTTGGTCCCTATGATTACTTCAAGGTGTTCATTTCAGAAATAAATTTTGTCTGACCCCTTGCAAGCCCAAGTTTTCTCCTCCACTTTGAACCATATTTTGCAACCACATCACTCTCTCATTCACCTTGGATTTATTAATCTCATTTTCCCTCTTCCAGCCTTGTTCCTCTTCTACACAAAAATGTTCTTTTCTTGGATCTTTTCAAACTGGTTTCTACACCTCAGATCCTACCTCTAATGTAACCCATACATAGAGTTGTGTAAATAATGATATCGTCATTTGAATAAGAACACACACACACACTACACCAAATGGCCTCATGTGTGTGAATACTTGGTCTGGTAGCACTGTCTGTTAAGGGTTAGGTGATGTGACCTTTTTGGAAGAGGTGTGTCACTTGGTTCCAGCTCTGGGATTTTCAAAGATGCATGCCATTCTTAGTGTGTGCTCTCTGCCTGCTGCCTGCCATTTGAGATGAGAGCATCCAGCTGTTGCCGCTGCCATGCCTCCTCCACTGCACCATCATAAATACATTTGGGAAGCCTAAGTACAATTTGATGCTTCTTTTGTAAGTTTCCTTCGCCAGGATACTTTATCTCAGCAGCAGGAAAATAGCTAGTACAATGCCAAATTCTCTGAAAGATAGCACCAGAAATATATGACTTATTGTCATCCACATTCAAATTTATATATATGCACATGTACACGTGTGTTTGTATATGTGTGTGTTCACACACAGAGTACCATAGTATATTTTATTAACTTTTGTTAATCTTTTCAATGCCTTATTATTGTGAAAGCAGACACCAGCCATAACTTGGACACCCCTACATTGCTAATACCTGGTACCTAAAATATACTTGATATTTTAGATGTATATAGCCCAAAGTTTGGATCAAAGACCATTAAACAAAGATGCCTTCCAGTTCAAACTTTATTTTTCACTCAATTAATGCATACCAATTTATATTATTAAACAGGACATGGTATATATAAACCTTCAGTCTAGTAAATTTTTGCATGCAGTTTTAATGTCTCACCTTCCTCATGGCAAGTTGAAGTTAAAGTAAAACGTGAAAAGTAAATAAACCTAATGAGAAATTCACAAAGAAATAAGTTTTGGGGGGAGTTTTAAGCTTAGTTCTTCACCAACATACTCTTAATATTCAAAATCACTCACAAGTATCTCATATGATCAAAGAGACAGTGATTAGAAAAGAAAATCCTAAAGAGAACACTCTTGGACAAAAACTGTATCCAAAGACAATGAAGAGCAAATGAGTTGCTTGGATTAAGGTATGAGAAAGAGATGCTTTGTTGAAGAAATTTCTCCATGGTGAACAGAGTTTTTAGAGATTTTGGCAATCAAGGCAGAGAAATAACAAGAGTTATCACTCCATATCCACTATTTTCCATGTGTCTGTATTTGGCACTCGAGTTGACAACTGGGAATTGTACGTGCTAGATAAAAAATCAGCAGTTAACATCCCATTATTAAAATTCACTGTTCTAGTTGGGCATGGTGGCACACTCCTTTAATCCCAGTACTCAGCGGCGGAGGTTGATAGATCTCTGGGAGTTGGAGGCTAATCTGGTCTTCAGAGCAAGTACCAGGACGACCAGGGCTACACATCGAAATCTTGTCTCAAAGGAAAACCAAATAAATAAATAAATAAATAAATAAATAAATAAATAAATAAGTGAATGAATGAAATTGATTGCTTAGAAATCAGGTGTCATTTTACCAAACTGTCTGATTATGTGGAATTCTTATACACTTCTGCAGACTCTTCATTCTGGTAAGGACTCTCCTAAAATCCTACACCATGTCCTGATCTCTGTGCTCTGGATTTTTGTCTTCAAATATTAATACTCTATAATGGTGATTTATCCCAGGCAAAGACACATAGACAGTTTCAAAGCCTATGCTTACCTCCAGGTCAACTGGCAGTTCTAGAAGGGCCTAATGCAGAATTCTGTGATTGAGTGGGAATTGAACTTATTTGGATCCCTGTGTTGATAAGGACATGTTTATGTATATGCTCATTCTCCATTGGACTAATTTATGTGTTTTAAAAGAAAATTATCTATCTATCTGCCTATCTATCTATCTATCTATCTATCTATCTATCTGTCATCTATTTAATGTGTATGAGTGTTTTGCCTGCATGTGTACAAAATGTGTGCCTGGTACCTATGGAGGTCAAAAGAAGGCATTGGGTTCTCTGGAACTGGAGTTACAGATGGTTGTGAGCCACAATGTAGGTTCTGTGTATGTAATCCTTGTTCTCTGCAAGGACAACAAGTGATCTTAAATGCTAAGCCATGTCTCCAGCCCATATGTTGCTTTCTTCTGTGCAAACTTTTTTTTTTTTTTTTTTTTACCCAGACAGTCATTTTGAATCTGAATTTATTAAATTAGAATAATGGTCTTTAAAAAATTCCAAGACCCTAGCCTAATAACAGATTCTTCATTTATACACATCCTGTTGTTTACAATTATATTTCATAAAGACTGGGATTATGGTTCATCAGTCTGCTAAAGAGAGATGGAGAATAGCTGGCTCATAGAATGCCACTGTCTTAGTGGGTTTTATCAACTTGATACAGACTCATCATCTAAGAAGATGAAACCTTAATTGAAAAATGCTTCCATAAGATCCTGATGTACACAAGCCTGTACAGCATGTTCTTAATTAGTGATTGAAGTGGAAGGCCCAGCCCAAATTTTGGGTTGTTACAACCCTGGGCTGGTATTCCTGGGTTCTATAAGAAAGCAAGCCCAGCAAGCAAGTCATAAGGAATAAGCCAGAAAGCAACACTCATTTTCATGACTTCTACCTCAACTCTTGTTTTTAGGTGCCTGCCTTGGCTTCTGTCAGTGAACTTTGATTTAGGATAGGGAAGCCAAAATAAGTCCTTTACTCCCCAAGTTGCTTTTGGTCATGGTCTTTCTATCAAAGCAACAATAGTCTTAACTAAGACAAAAATTGGCACCAGAATAGTATGGCATTGCTCTGACAGACTTGACCATGTTGTTCTGAGGAAGACTGTGGAAAGCCTCTGGACCTCTGGACTAGAAAAGCCATTGATTATTCAAAGCTCAGCCGTTCTGTGGAAGCTTGAAAGGTAAGGGTATTGAGAAGGCAGGACCAGCCAGGAAGAAGGCAGGACCAGCCAGGAGGCACAGGCCTCACAAGTGGCAGGGCAGCCAGGACAGGATCCTCTCTACCTCTGTCTACACCTAGGAGTGACATCAGATCCACAGCCCTCTCTGCCCCTTCCCCCCAGAGAGCTTACCTCCAGGGAGTGCTCTAACCAAGGGATTCAGGTGAGATCACCATTTTCTCTCTAGTGACTTTCTAAGGGGGGACCAGCTGGGAGGCACAGGCCTCACAAATGGCAATGCAGCCACCACAGGATCCTCTTTACCTCCTTCTACACCTAGGAGTGACAGCAGATCCACAGCCCTCTCTGCACTTTCCCCAAAAGCAGAGAGCTTGCATTCAGGGAGTGCTCTGACCCAGGGACTGGGGTGAGATGGCCATTTTCTCTCCAGTGACTTTCTAAGGCAGGACCAGCCAGGAGGTACAGGCCTTACAAGTGGCAGGGCAGCTGGGACAGGATCCTTTCTACCTCAGTCTATACCTAGGAGGGACAGTAGACCCACAGCCCTCTCTGCACTTTCCCACAATTGGAGAGCCTGTCTCCAGGGTGTGTTCTGAACCCAGGACTCAAGAGGGATGACTGATTCACAGCCATCTGCTCACTGGTATTACCAGAGGAAAGCTGATGTCCCAGAAGTGCTGATACAGACCCACAGGAGGAACAAGCTCCAGCCAGAGACAGCAAGAACATCTAACAACAGGGATCAACAGATGGCGAAAGGCAAATGCAAGAATCTTACCAACAGAAACCAAGATTAATTGACTTCATCAGAACCTAGTACTCCTACCACAGCAAGTCCTGGATATCCCAAAACACCAGAAAAGCAAGATTTGGATCTAAAATCATATCTCACAATGGTGATAGAGGAATCTAAGAAGGACATGAATAACTCCTTTAAAGAAATATAGGAGAACAGAGGTAAAAAGATACAAGCCCTTAAAGAGGAAACACAAAAATCCATTTAAAAATTACAGGAAAACAAAAGTAAACAAGTAAAAGCCCTTAAAGAGGAAACACAAAAATCCCTTAAAGAATTAGGAAAGCACAACCAAACAGGTAAAGGAATTGAACAAAACCATCCAGGACCTAAAAATAGAAGTAGAAACAGTTAAGAAATCACAAAGAGAGACAACTCTGGAGATAGAAATCCTAGGAAAGAAGTCAAGGACCATAGATGCAAGCATCACCAACTGAATACAAGATATAGAAAAGAGAATCTCAGGTGCAGAAGATACCATAGACAACATTGACACAACAGTCAAAGAAAACACAAAATGCAAAAAGTTCCTAACCGAAAACATCCAGAAAATCCAGGACACAATGAAAAGACCAAACCTAAGGATAATATGTATAGAAGAGAGTGAAGACCTCCAACTTAAAGGGCCAGTAAATATCTTCAACAAAATTATAGAAGAAAACTACCCTAACCTAAAGAAAGAGATGCCCATGAAGCCTATAGAACTCCAAATAGACTGGACCAGAAAAGAAATTCCTCCCACCACATAATAGTCAAAATACCCAATGCACAAAACAAAGAAAGATTATTAAAAGCAGTGAGGGGAAAAGGTCAAGTAACATATCAAGGCAGGCCTATCAAAATTATACCACACTTCTCACCAGAGACTATGAAAGTCAGAAGATCATGGGTTGATGTCATACAGACCTTAAGGGAACACAAAAGCCACACCAGGTTACTAAACCCAACAAAACTCACAATTACCATAGATGGAGAAACCAAAGTATTCCATGACAAAACCAAATTCACACAATATATTTCCACAAATTGAGCCCTTCAAAGGGTAATGAATGGAAAACTCCACCACAAGGAGGGGAACTACATCCCTGAAAAAGCAAAAAAGTAATCTTCCAACAAAACTAAAAGAAGATAGCCACATGAACAGAATTGCAACTCTAAGAACGAAAATAACAGGAAGCAACAATTATTTTTCCTTAATATCTATTAAAATCAATAGACTCAATTCCCCAATAAAAAGAAATAGACTATGGAATTGGGTACATAAACAGGACCCAACATTTTGTTGCAGACAGGAAACCCACTTCAGTGACAAAGACAGATACTACCTCAGAATAAAAGGCTGGAAAACAATTTTCCAAGCAAATGGTTCTAAGAAAAAAGCTGGAGTACCATTCTAATATTGAATAAAACCAACTTTCATCCTAAAGTGATCAAAAAAGATAAGGAAGGATACTTCATACTCATCAAGGGTATGATCTACCAAGATGAACTGTCAATTCTGAACCTCTATGCTCCAAATGCAAGGGCATCTACATTCATAAAAGAAACTTTACTAAAGCTCAAAGGACACGTTGTCCCGCACACAATAGTAGTGGGAGATTCCAACACCCCACTCTCTGCAATGGACAGATTATTGAAACAGAAACTAAATAAAAGCACAGTGAGACTAACCAAAGATATGAAACAGATGGATCTAACAGATGACTATGGAACTTTTTATCCTAAAACCAAAGGATATACCTTCTTCTCAGCACCTCATGGTACCTTCTCCAAAATTGAACATATAATTGGCCACAAATCAGGCCTCAACAGATACAAGAAGATTGAAATAATTCCTTGCATCCTGACAGATCATCATGGACTAAGGCTGTTCCTCAATAACAGCATAAACAATAGAATGTCCACATACACATAGAAGCTTAACAATACTCTACTCAATGATATCTTGGTCAAGCAAGAAAGAACGATAGAAATTAAAGACTTTCTAGAGTTTAATGAAAGTAAAGCCATAACATACCCAAACTTATGAGAGACAATGAAAGCAGTCCTAAGAGGAAAACTCATAGCTTTAAGTGCCTCCAAAAAGAAACTGGAGAGGGCATACACCAGCAATTTGACAACACATCTGAAAGCTCTAGAACAAAAAAGAAGCAAATTCACCCAAGAGGAGTCAAAGGAAGTAAATAATCAAAGGCTGAAATCAACCAAATGGAAACAAGAAGAACTATACAAAGAATCAATCAAAACAGGAGCTGGTTCTTTGAGAAATCAACAAAATAGATAAACCTTTAGCCAGACTAAAGAGAGGGCACAGAGACAGTATACTAATTAACAAGATCAGAAATGAAAGGGAGACATAACAACAGACACTGAGGAAATCCAAAAACTCATGAGATCCTACTACAAAAGCCTATACTCAACCAAACTGGAAAACTTGGATGAAATGGACAATTTCCTAGACAGATACCAGATACCAAAGTTAAATCATGATCAGATCAACAATCTAAACAGTTCCATATCTGCTAATGAACTAGAAACAGTCATTAATAGTCTTCCAACCAAAAAAAAAGCCCAGTACCGGATGGGTTTAGTACAGAGTTTTATCAGACCTTCAAAGAAGACCTAATACCAATATACCTGAAACTATTCCACAAAATAGAAACAGAAGGTACTCTACGCAAATCATTCTATGAGGCCACAATTACTCTTATATCTAAACCACACAAAGACCTAACAAAGAAAGAAAACTTCAGACCAATTTCCCTTATGAATATTGATGCAAAAATACTCAATAAAATTCTTGCAAACTGAATCCAAGAATACATCAAAACCATCATCCATCATGATCAAGTAAGCTTCATCCCAGGGATGCAGGGATGGTTCAATGGAAATCCATCAACATAATTCACTATTTAAACAAACTCAAAGAAAAAAAAATATATGGTCATCTCATTAGATTCTGAGAAAGCATTTGACAAAATCCAACATCCCTTCATGATAAAAGTCTTGGAAAGATCAGGAATTCAAGGCCCATATTTAAACATAGTAAAAGCAATATACAGGAAACCAGTAGCCAACATCAAACTAAGTGGAGAGAAACTTGAAGTAATCCCACTAAAATCAGGGACTAGACAAGGCTGCCCACTTTCTCCCTACCTATTCAATATTGTACTTGAAGTTCTAGCTAGAACAATTAGATAATCAAAGGAGATCAAAGGGATAAGAATTGGAAAGGAAGAAGTCAAATTATCACTATTTGCTGATGATATGATAGTATACGTAAGTGACCCCAAAAATTCCACCAGAGAGCTCCTAAACCTGATAAACAAATTCAGCAAAGTAGCTAGATGTAAAATTAACTCAAGCAAATCAGTGGCCTTCCTCTACACAAGGATAAGCAGGCTGAGAAAGAAATTAGGGAAACAACACCCTTCACAATTGTCACAAATAATATAAAATACCTTGATGTGATTCTAATTAAGCAAGTAAAACATCTGTTTGATAAGACCTTCAAGTCTTTGAAGAAGGAAATTGAAAAAGATCTCAGAAGATGGAAAGATCTCCCATGCTCGTGGATTGGTAGGATTAATATAGTAAAAATGGCCATCTTGCTGAAAGTAACCTACAGATTCAATGCAATCCCCATCAAAATTCCAACTCAATTCTTCACAGACTTAGAAAGAGCAATCTGCAAATTCATCTGGAACAACAAAAGACCCAGGATAGCCAAAACTATTCTCAACAATAAAGGAACCTCTGGTGGAATCACCATCCTGGACCTTAAGCTGTACTACAAAGCAATTGTGTTAAAAAAAAAAAAAAACTGCATTGGTACAGTGCAGGTACAGTGACAGGCAGGTAGAGCAATGGAATAGAATTCAAGACCTAGAAATGAACCCACAAACCTATAGCAACTTGATCTTTGACAAAGGAGCAAAATCCATCCAGTGGAAAAAACACATTTTCAACAAATGGTGCTGGCTCAACTGGTGGTTAGTGTGTAGAAGAATGCAAATTGATCCATTCCTATCTCCTTGTACAAAGTTCAAGTCCCAGTGGATCAAGGACCTCCACTTAAAACCAGATACACTGAAACTAATAGAAAAGAAAGTGGGGAAGAGCATTGAGCACATAGGTACAGGGGGAAATTTCCAGAACAGAACACCAATAGCTTCTGCTCTAAGATCAAGAATTGACAAAAGAGACCTCATAAAATTGCAAGTCTTCTGCAAGGCAAAAGACATTGTCAATAGGAAAAAACAGCAACCAACAAATTGGGAAAAGATCTTTACCAGTCCTATATCTGATAGAGGGCTAATATCCAATGTATACAAAGAACTCAAGAAGTTAGACTCCAGAGAACCAAATAACCCTATTTAAAAAATGGGGTACAGAGCTAAACAAATAATTCTCAACTGATGAGTACCGAATGGCTGAGAAGCACCTAAAGAAATGTTCAACATCCTTAGTCATTAGGAAAATGCAAATCAAAACAACCCTGAGATTCCACCTTACACTAGTCAAAATGGCTAGGATAAAAAACTCAGGTGACAGCAGATGCTGGAGAGATTGTGGAGAAAGAGGAACACTCCTTCATTGCTGGTGGGATTGCAAGCTGGTACAACCACTCTGGAAATCAGTTTGGTGGTTCCTCAGGAAATTGGACATAGTTCTACAGGAGGACCCAGCTATACCACTCCTGAGAATAAATCCAGAAGGTGCTCCAACATATAATAAGGACACATGCTCCTCTATCTTCGTAGCAGCCTTATTTACAATAGCCAGAAACTGGTAACAACCCAGATGTCCCTCAACAGAGGAATGGATACAGAAAATATGTTATATCTATACAATGGAGTACTACTCAGCTATTAAAAACCATGAATTTATGAAATTCTTAGGAAAATGGATGGATCTAGAGAATATCATCCTGAGTGAGGTAGCCTAATCACAAAAGAACAGACATGGAATGCACTCTCTGATAAGTGGATATTAGCCCAGAAGATCGGAATACACAAACTACAACCCATAAACCACAAGAAACTCATGAAGTAGAAAGGCTAAAATATGGACACTTCATTCCTTCTTAAAAATGGGAACAAAATACCCATGAAAGTAGTTGCAGAGACTAACTATTGAGCAGAGACTAAAGGAAAGACAATCCAGAGACTGTTCCACCTGGGAATCCTTCCCATAGTTAGTCATCAAATCCAGACACTATTGTGGATGCCAGCAAGTGCCTAATATAGCTGTCTCATAAGTGGCTCTGACAGTATCGACTAATACAGAAGTAGAGGCTCACAGCCATCCATTGGTCTGAGTACAGGGTCCCCAATGAAGGAGCTAGGGAAAGAACCCAAGGAGCTGAAGGATTTGCAGCTCCTTAGGATGAAAAACGACAGGAACTAACTAGTACTGTCAGAGCTCCCAGGGACTAAACCACTAACCAAAGAGTAGACATGGTGGGACTAATGGCTCCAGCAGCATGTGTATAGTAGAGGATGGTCATCAATGGGAGGAAAGATCCTTGGCCCTGTGAAGGTTCTATGCCCCAGTGTAGGGGAATGCCAGGACCAGTAATCGGGAGAGGGTGGGGTATTGAGCAGGAGGAGGGGGGATGGGACAGGGATTTGTTTTTGTTTTTGTTTTTTTTTTTTTGGAGGGGAAACTGGCAAAGGAGATATTGTATGACATGTAAATAAAGAAAATATCTAATAAAAAAGAATTCAAAAAAACAAAAAACAAAACAAAAAAAGGGTATTGAGGGAAATTCTTGGCTTCTGGTGTTCCAGAGGGAAGTTGATATTGACTCAATGACTCTATGAGGGCCACTGTAAAGTTTGAGTTAATAATCTCTGGTTGTAGTCAACTGGGGCTAAAGAATGAGTTACAATTAACAAGATAGCAGAAACCCTGACATGAATTCTTTCCTTTGCTGGGACAATTGATGCTGGTCAACTGGGAAATTAGTGATGGTTACAAAGAAACCAGCATCATTGATGATGAACTCTTCTGGAAAGTGTGTCTTCAGGCTTAACATAACCTATGTTCCAGAGGTGGCCTAGGTTGTGCCTCATGCAGGCAAAAAGATTTGTAAAGTTTACCAGGTGACATAGGTGTCTTTAGATTTTATATTGTTAAGCTTGTGATTGCTCTCTAATTCTTCCCTTTTGAAGTAAAGAAAGCATTTAATTTGTTTAGATTTCTTTTATAGAATTCCACAGTTGAGAGGTTTTAATCTTTTAAAGGAAAATTTGGGGTTTTAGAAAGATTGAGTTTTTACAGAACCTTAAATTTTTAAAACATTTGAATTTGTTAAGACTGTGGTACTTTTAAAGTTTGTAAAATATGTTATAATGTAATAGTAACATAAGATCTTGGTGACAACAAGAAAAGAAAGATTATGCTTAATAAGTGATTTATTTGTAGATCAAGTAGACAGGGAGTCAATTGTCCTGGCTATGTAAAATTGATACAATCAACAGTCACCTAAGAGAAAAGTGTCTCAGTTAAGAAAATGACTCTATAAATTCCAACTATATGCAAGCATAGGGCATTTTCTCAATTAGTGATCGATGGGGTGGGGGAGGGCGTCATGCCATGAGGAACAAGCCAGTAAGCAATGGCCTATGCATCAACTTCTGCCTCTAGGTTACTGTCAGGCTTGAGTTCCTGCCTTGGCTTCCCTTAGTTGATCATTCTATTTGATCATAGCAATTGTAACCCTAAGACAACCATCAATATAAACTAGTATGATACATGTATGGAAAATAGGATTATACAATTCTTATTCTTATTCTTTTTCTTCCATGCAGTCTTTTACTGAACCAAGCTCATTCTCTGTCCCAACACAAGCAACTTATTGGCTGGTGGTGAAAACATCATACCAACTGGCTATATAGTATGATCTGATAAAATTGGCATTAAAATAGAGACAAATGATATGGAGTGGACACAAAGTCTGTAAAATATGTTGTTGGATAAGCAGTTTGTAAATGACCAGGATAGACAGCCTAGGGCATCTGGATTTGATCATCTAGTTAGAAAAGGTAAGAGGTATTAAACCAGTGCTTGGTAAAAACATGACATGCTGTGTTTTGTCTGTGTACTTTGTTCAGCTCTCCAGGCAGTCACCCAGCACTATGGATAACTGCTTTGAAGCTGGGAAGAAATACAGCTTTTGTTACAGTCTTGGACTCTGGACATCTATGGCAACAGGTTCACATTTGTTGTTGCCAATCCAAAGGTACCTCCAAGTGAGAGCCTGTTGTTGATAGTGCCATTATAGGAGGACACATACAAAGGAGCTGGCTGATACTGAAAATATGAGGTGTCTATCACCTGCCATCTGCCTCTGTGCAGATTTGCAAGATGCTTCCCCAAGAATTCTCTCCTCTATATTGGAAGCCTCAGCACTAACTACACATATACTTCTGCAGTGTTTGGACTGAAAAAGTCAAACAGCAGCTACATGTGCCTCAATGAATGACAAAATAGACTTGCCAGAAAAGACTACCAGTTGCCGTGCTCTGTCCACATTGCTGTTGAACCATTACTGGGAAAACACTTGTACCACAGCTTCCCTCCTGTCCTTCCCATTCCTAGACCAGGAGTTGATGGAGCTATGTCCAGGAGTAGCCAGCTTCTTCACCTGGTTACCCACCATATAAATATGGAGAGGTGTCCTCTCGAGTCCCATGGCATCCACTCCATCTTTCACATCTGCTTCTCCTTTCTGACCTAGTGATTTTATATTCGACACCAGACAGAGACTATGCCCTAAATTGATTTCTTCTATAACTCCCAAAATGTACGATGGCTGACCATGGAATAAATTGCTCATATACAGCAATTCCAGTAGCTGGGCTTTTTTTTTTTTTTTTTTTTTGACCAAACCATGGCTCATCTACGACTCTTTGTTTTTATGTTTATACAAGTGTCAGATAAGTGTGCCATAAATAAGAATCCCTCAAATGTAAGATCATATCCAATCTTCACAACTACATCATGAGGCAATTACTACTGTCAACATGGTATTCTTCTCAATAAACAGATAAAAATATTGAACATACTCACTCAACAAAGACATATAATTTATCAGAAGTTGCTATAGTTTGGATACAGTTTCAGTGTCTCCCAGGGGACATTGTAATTGGAGGCTTAGTCACCATGGTACCAGTGTTAAAAGGTACACAGGAAACTTTTAAAATGGGAGGTCAGTACAAGGTCATTAGATCACTGGGGCATACTTGTGAAAAATAATTCTCTTGAAACTTCTATTGCTCTTATGATTATTATTAATTGAGCAAGCTGACCTCACCTAGCTCTTTCCTTCATAGTTCCAGATGACACCTTCTTGATTGGACATACACTCCTGCCATGAATGTTTCCCTAAAAGCAACCCAGACAAAGACCATCTCATAAAGTACCCTGCCCTGTGTCATTTGGACTTCAAAACTCCAGATCTGCAAGGTAAATAATTCTTTCTTCTACATAAGTATCTGTGCCATGTATGTCACTTTCTCAAATGCATGGCATTGGGAATATGGTAGATCTATTGTGACTAACACACATAAATGTCTGAGTAGAAAATCAACCAAGCCACTGAAGTTATAGAGGGACTGCACAAACAGGGTGCGAGAGTTATGAGGGCCAATACAATGGTACCACTTCTTGAAGATGACTTGGGGCTGCTTAGGCAGTCTCCTTCAATGTCTTTGTAGGAAACATGACCACATATATTTCTACACATAGTTTTGTTTGGGAACTAAATTGATTGATTTATCCAAAGTGCTTAGAAAAAAAGCCTGATACATACAAATATCATTTTGTTTGTCCTCTCCAGCTACCAGCCTCTCCAGACCTTCTGGTTGCTCAGTTGTAGGTCTGTTATTTTATTACTTGGGATCACAAGTAACTTACTTACTCTGGTATATTAGCTCCGCCAATCCTAACTATCCTGTTTTATGTAACATTTCCTTGTATTCCCGTTGTCGTTTTTATAGCCACAAACCACTAAAACATTGTATTAGTTCATGATTGTTACCATATTATCTAAATTTTCAAGAAGCCAAGCACCTTCATTTTTAACCAAATGGATATCAAGAAGTCCATTTGAGGAGCACTGAGACTTTCTTTCTTTCTTTTCTTTTTTTTTTTAAATTAATCATTCCATTCATTTACATCTCAAATGATATCCCACTTTCAGGTAACCCCTCCACATATTGAGATGGTTTTGTTTCATCTTCTCCTTTCCTTTCTTTTCTTTTCTCTTTTCCCTGCTTTATTTTAGTCCTGGAAACTAAGTCCAGGACCTTCTTCCTGCATGGAAATAAGTGACCTATCATTTAACCATATCTCATCCCGCTTAGCTCACTAGTAATGGTCAGCTGAGACATCAGTCTGTTGTCATCAGTCCCTCCATCCATAGTACCATCTAGCTGAAATGACTTATCAAGAGTAGCTGAGAACCATAGAAGCAGCATGAACCTATAGATATCCCTAGTTAATTGCTGCTGAATTTCTCCCATAAAGCTGACCTTGTGTTTCAGAAGATGAGTATTTTACTTTTCTCATACTAAGAGAGCACAAGCAAAGCAATTTACAGAAGACAAGAGTTTAATTTGAGGTCTACAGTTTCATAGGGTTAGACTCCATGGTTGTCCGTGTGGGAGGCATGGCAGTAGGCAGGCAAGTGTGGCACTGGGACAGTAGCTGAAAGCATATATCATGAGACATAAACACAAGACAGGAAAAAAGACACTGGGAATGGAGAAGACATTGAAATCTCAAAGCCTGCCCCCAGTGATTTACCTCCTCCAATAAGGACACACCTCCTAATCCTTCCCAAATAGTTCACCAACTGCAAACCAAACATTCAAACATATGAGATTATGGGGGCCATTCTCATTCAAACAGTATAATGTGTTTTCATTCATTCTTCTGACTGCAGTTATATTTAATGTGTTTGTTTTTCATTCTTAGCCTTTTCATATAAATTTTCAACCTGATAGTATGGTTTATTATTATATGAGACCTTTTTATACTGAGCCAGGGGACAGACTGCATTCCTTCCCATGCTGCAGTCTGAAGATCAATAGTCATTATTCTTAGATCTTAGCCATAAAGAACCTGGAAAGGTATCATCTGTCAAAATTCCAGCTTATTTTTCACATTACAGATCAGCCCTGCTATAAATAAGTCAGCAAAAGTAAGAAGACATGTATATATACCTCTGTTCACACTAAATTATTTTTGTACAATAATTAATTTTCATACATTGACCTGTGTTATAATTCTGAAAAAAAAATATCTCATACAATATATCAGGGGCAATTTGCTTTTCACAAGAAAGAGAAATAGGGAATTGCATTTAGAATGGAGAAAATTAGAGAGCAAATGTGGTGGTTTCACCATCTTCCGAAGTATAAAGGGGTCAAATGAGAATATAAGCTGTGCCTGTCTGTACACAGCCGGATCCTGGGCTCCCCCCTACCCTAATGTGACTGTAAAGGGTTGCAAGGTTGAGTTTCTCCATATGGTCTGCTTTGTTACCTCACTAAGCTCACATTTAGAGGAATATAATAATTGCTTCGTCAGTTCCAACATCTATTTTCTCAAATCCAGTAAATGCATTGAAGAACATAGGAGGGAAATGCCTTTTAACTTTCATTAAAAGTAGATGTTTGTCAAGGTCTTCAACTACTGAGATTTTTTCTTTCCAAGTAATCAAGTGGAGACTTCAAGAATAATAAGGTGATGTGGGATGGGCATACTTTTTCCATTTTTGTACAATTGGCCTCACAGTTTCAGAGAAGGCAGTGAATTGTATGTCTAAGTTCACTGAATGATATACAAAAGTTAAGTATAATACCTGGAAGAAATTTTCTAAAGTTACTATAAAGAATATTGACCTATCATATCGTTTGAAATTCAAGATGTGCATTAGCTCCTCTCTCCTTTAAGAAATCTTTCTTGCTTGCACTGTGATAACCCACCTAGCTGTTTACCTGTGTGTGGTTGCACATAGTATGGAGGGTATACCTACCTTGTGGTTTCTTTCTTACTCATACTGTGGTCATTACCATAAAATCACCAGAATCTGTTTTAGATTCCTGAACCTCTGTCTAGTACATAGGCAGAACTTACCGAACAGTAAAACAAAATGTAATATTGACATTTATTGACAGCGCAAAGACTCAAAATGGGATTGGGAAAATAGGAAGTAGGATACATGCCTATTATGCAAGCTAAGCACTTGAATTCAGATCAGATCTCCAACACCAATGTAAAAAGGGGTAGGCATAACAGCACACACTTTTAAAACTAGTATTTGGGGCTGAGACAGGTCATCCCTAGTGATTGTTGACCAGCCACTCTAAGTGAAACCAAGAGAGCTCTAGCTTAAGTGACACACTTATCTTAAAAATATAAAGGAGTTGTGATAGAAAAGGGTACCTGAAGACAACATTTGACTTCCAACCACTCAAATACATATGAGCATGCATATTCTTAAGTATACATACACATGCTCACACACTCATACAAACACACACAAACACACAATTTTAAATAAGAATAAGCAATGATTACATCCCACATACCAGTCAAAGGGATGTTATATAGAGATATAATGGAGAGTCTAGATTTCCAGTTTAAGGTTAAAGCATTTGAAATCTAGGTTTCTATTGTTTAGTTCTATATTATTTTTATATTGCTTCATAATGAAGTACAATAATGGAGAGGCTCATGACACCTCCCATTTGTGACCTCAGACTTCTGCTCGTCATGCAGCCTGGTTGACACACTTGATTCTCTGCTTACAGTTCACGAGATAGAAATCACTGTATTGCTTAGGTTTTGTGTTTACCTGGCTGATGACGGGAGGAATCAGATGGCAAACTCCTTTGAGTCCCACATTCAGAAGTGAAGATCTCTCACTTCATTCAATAGAATGGAAACAAAAAGATCATGGTGGGGTCCTAGTTGCTTTGGCTTCTCTTAGAAATAATCAAATGTCATACAGATAGTGGGCACTTTATAAATACTGAGAAATAAACTAATGAAATGAAAAATACCAGGAATCTTTCAAACAATAAAATTCTTGTTAGAGTAGCTAACCAAAATGTTAAGAATAAGTGACTAAATAATACTCAGTGTGACATTCTTATCAAATCTAACTATAGCAAGCCTCAGGGAGCATCATCAAAAAGAGAAAGGAAAATTGCAGGATCCAGGGAATGGGGAAGAATTCTGTGAAATGCTGTCTTCTGAATACAACATGGCCATTATGTTACGAACTCACAGCAGTTCTGTTCCCCTGCAAATGAAATGTATACAATCAAGACAAACAAAATTCCAGCATAGATGGGAAGATGCTCAGCAGAATCCACCCTTAATAGAGAAGCTACTGGCAGTTATAGCTCCTATAGGAGAGAGAATAATTTTTCTTTGGGGTATGGCTCCAGTCCTCCTCCAAGGAATGGCCTAATACTCATGCGCATAGACACAGCACCAATTAGACTTAATGAGTGGTTTTTTTGTTAACAAAAGAAGAAAACATGGAATTGGGAGAGTAATGTTTTGGGGAAAATCAAGGGAGAATTGCAAGTGGGAAAGAAGTAGATATGATCATATGTCACTGTTATATGTGGATGACATTTTCAAAGGCTAAATTTTTAAATAGTTGTACAGGCTGTACTTGGTAAAAGAGAGACCCCCTCAAACTCTCAGACTTGGCTATATATTTTGTTTAGGATGATATATAAACACAGTTAGGCTTCTTATTTTGTTTTGAAGATGGTAGTATTTAGTATGTAGTACCTGATTAATAAAAATGGATGAAAGTATTTTGAAATATGCATATATGAGTTATAGTACACTAATACTAAAAATATACATAAAACTCCATGATGCTCAGTTTCACATGTCTTTCTACATATAATGTTAATCACTCAAGCAAATAGGATCCATTTCTTGACCATGGACATTTAGGCACTGACTGAGGTTAATAATGTGCAAAAGCCATTTTTAACCTCTAAACTTCCACATCTTGGTGATACTTGTTAGATTTTGGTGAGAAATTTCAAGTCATGGTAATTGCTCTACCAACTGATATAGAAAACCATCTTTATTGAGTTTAAAGAATGGTATCAGAAATTGAGTCAAAAGCCTAATCCTCCACTCATACCAACACAAAGCCAGAAACTGGGAGAGCAGCTGATGCTTTTCATGAGTGATATGCTCTTTAAGAGTGGTCATGTTCATGGATGTAGCTAGATGCTAATCTACAATATGTAGTTTGTCCCCAAATGCAAGACCTTTCCTGTGATTGCTCACAGGATGAGGAATTGTCTTAAATATCACAACCCCTTGTCAGCTCAGACAGAAACTCTCCACCCCCAGTAACCACATGGTTCTGAAGTATGTGTAAGACTAGGATTTTCCCTCTTGTCATGACTTAGCACATCCCTGGCTAAGTGGTTTTACCATCTTTTCCCCCCTTTCTATTTCTATCCAATACATAATGAGGAGATCTTAATAAGTTCAATCTACAAAGAAAATAATTTCAAGTATAATAATAAGAATCTTGACCTTATATTATCAAAATAAGCCAGGTAGCTAGACCAAAAGAACTCACAAATCAATGTTAAACTTGTTTGTTCTAGGGCTTTGTAATCTTATATTGTAATCTTATGGGTATATCCAGGAAAGGTTAAAAAGACATAGAGGTCTTTGTACAGGTCACTACAAAAGATGCTGATGCTGGAATTGTGAACATGAATTAAATAAAGAGCTGAGTTTAAAGAAAATATATTTGGGGAAAAAAATTTTAAAAGGTTGCACATTTTGACATCTCAAATCAGAAACTGCTTTGTGAAGAGGTATAAAATGATAGAGAGCATCTGAAAAGAATTCTAATACAGTTTGAAGGAACTATGCAACAATGATCAAGTTTGATAGTGATTAAAATGAATCCAAATAGGAAAGACCAGCATTTGAGGTAGAGAATATCTCAAGTCTAGAAAGACTAGAAAAAAATCACTGAGACTAAAGAGAAGGGTAGGTAGAAGTGGCTACTGTATAGTCACAGATAGAGTGGATTATTTAGCACTGATCCTGCTGATGAATGATGGGAATTTTGCTTTTCTTTTCAGAAAAGAAAAAAGAATGGATGTGTCAGAGAATGCTAATAGATGCTGCAGTGAGAAAAAAAAAAAACAGCCCCAAATCTGCTTCGCACAGGTATTTAGAGACTCAGACAGTAGAGACTGTGCTGTTCTTTAGCTGTAACATCTAGACTAGTGATCACCCTGAGGTAAAAGAGAAAACTTGGGATTGTACAGAAGTCACATGCCACTTCTCTTCATGCCATTATTTGAACTAGATGTATGGCCACAACTAAGGCAAAATTCTAAAAAGTAGGGGATAGAATGACATATTTGATAGATATTATTCTTCCTGACAGAGAAATTAACAAGTTGTTGTGGATAAGACAAAACCGTTACCTGATTTTCTAAATGGTTGGTAAGTAAATCCAAGCTTCTTAACGACATTTTTCTTTATGAATCAGTCAACCACACAATGCTTCTGATAGCATTCCTCTAAAGTAGAATGAAGATACTTTAAAAATTCCTCAAAAATATACTCATGGTCTAAAAGGTAATACAGATATTAGGGTATAATCTGTGTTAAAACAGATTTGCATCATCTTATTGAATTAGATTTTGATAAAGCATGGGGATCGAGGTGAAGATACGTCACGAGGCTCAGTTTCATTCATGTGTGTGTGTGTGTATGTGTGTGTGTGTGTGTGTATACATATATATACACACACATATATATATACACATATATAATATATGTACATATGTGCATATAAAGGTATATATGTACATATTTGTATTTAATGTGTTTAATTATTCTCCATGTATGTATTTGTATGTATACATTGTCACAGTGTGTGAGAGTCAGAGGACAACTTTCAGGAGTTCATTCTCTCCTTCTACCATATGGGCTCCAGGGATTAAATTTGGATTCTAAGATTTAGCAGTGAGTTTTCTGACTAAGCCATCTCATGGGCCCATGAGATGCTCAGTGTTTTAAGTCAATAGTTTGAATGAAGACTGAGAAACCATGCTCTTGAATTTTTCAAACAAGTCTAAGAAAATAGCAATAGCAAAAGGTCATAATGCAGTGAGGAAAGAAGTGGAAAGCTGAGGTGTTTCAGCAGGGGAGCATTGTAATGAGGTCTTGTTTCAGGGTCACAGGCTGCCTTATCATACAAAGGTAAAATCAGATATATGCAGCAGAGTAGCAGTGTGTGTGAACTGTGGCAAGTATGTTCCCTTTGGCACATTATGCACAAAAAATGGCGTGTTAACATGTTAAGATGAAGACAGTAGGAGCCAGATTCCATGCCCGCCCTTCACACTTGTCAGAGTTGAGTATTTATAATGAATTGAAAAAAAGAAGATAGAAAAATAACACAAACAAAACATTAAAGAAGTTTAGGAATCAGGATAGCAAGACAGAGTGCACATAAACGTGAACATGTAAAACTAATAATGTAATTAATTCAAGTAGAAATTAGGCTAACAAAGAAGTGAGAAAGGAATATAAGGTGGCTTAAGATAGATGTAAGTGAAATTGGAACAAGGTCAAAGGAAAAAAAAACTGGAGAGGTGAGGGAAAGGAAAACAGAGTGAAATGAGGCGTGGCTGAGGGAGCAGGCAGACTGGAGAGGGATACAGTAATGATTACCTCTAATCACCGAAAAGCTTTCAAGTGGGAGATGGATGGAATCTATTTGACCTTAAGGTGTGGAACTAGGGGCAGTAAATGCAAATTAAAAGGGGGTAGACTTGGGTTCGGTGTTATAACAATCATACCTGCCCTGCCCAAAGGAGCAATAAGCTGCCACAAAAGGAAATAAATTTCCCTGTTGCTGGAAGAGAACAGAACCGATACCCAACAATAACACTGCACTGTGGAAATGCCTGCAAAGTTTGTGCTCAGGGCTCACAATTGGACCCTCCTCCTGCCCATTTCATTCCTAAGGAAACTGAGGCTCAGGGAAGCTCAGTGATTCTACTGCAGGAAGCTAGTGTTGCCTTCATATCCCTGGAAGTTTCCTTCCAGCAAAGACCCGTCTTGAGGTCTGAAGATCCAAGGTGCAGGCGTGGGCAAGTTCCCTTAGTTTGAGGAGTTCACATTAATAGGCCAAGCACTAGTGTTCAGAAACATGAGGAGAGAAAATTAATGGAAGTCCAAATACTATAATTCATTAAACTATATTCCATAGCATGCTATTTTCTAAAATTATATACCCCCAAAAAATTTAGTCCATCACCTGCTCTCTTTCCATTTGAATGCTGAAATTTTGGTTAAAACAATACATGGCATGGATGTTTATGGCATGGCATGGTTTCATCCTTGTCGGTCAAATGAACCCTGGAGTTGTTCTCAGAACGACAGGCTCACTCCTTCCTTCTGCTTCCTACACTGCCTGTACCACGTGTCATTATCATTATCCTCTAGTTACCCTAAGACTGCTTAATCACTCTCAAGTTCTTGCCCAAAGTTATCTTTGTGCTATGTCGTCTATGTTCTATAACAGTCCATGTCCTTTCTTCCTCCAGTTGATCTCCACATAAGCCCATAAGCCCTCCATTCTGTCTCCTCCTACCGTAGTACAATACATGTAGCTCACTCACTTTATATTATTACCGGCTATATTGTCTGTCTCTATCACGAAGAGTGATAGAGAGTAGGGTTTTTTTTTCAGTGATGAATCATAGATTCTTTGAAGGCAACAGACACAGAGCAGGAACACAAAGACACTTATGCAATAGACATTATAACACTTCTAATATATGTGCCTCACTTACTTTGTATTGTTACTGGCTATTGTCTGTCTCTATTACTATGAGTTTTCAAAGGGTAAAGGTTTTTTCAATAATGAATCATATATTCTTTGAATGCGACAGACACATAGTAGGTACATAAAATATTTATATAATAGATGAAAAATTACTGGGAAATTTTCACCTGAGCATTTTAAAGAATACGCAGGGTATTTGCATAAAAACTTATTTCAGCATCTTATTTCCCTCTCACACACTGTAATGATGAATCTTAGTTGTCAACTGGAATGGACTGGGGCATACCTAAATCAGTTAAGCACACTCTAGATCTGCCCAGGAAGGCATTTCTAGGGATGTTAGCGATGGAACAACAACTCATTGTGATTGTGAGCCACGTCATCCAATAGGATAGGGGCCTTCCTATAATATAAGGACAAGAGGAAAGATGTATGCTAGCATAGGAATACTCATGGTCTACTGCCCACCTTCTATGAGGCAAATAGCTCTCCTTTCCCATGAGGCATATAGCTTTCCTATGCTATGAAGCAAATAGTATTCCTGTGTCATGAGGTGAATATCTTCCCCTGCCATGAGATGAGATGCCTTTGTTCTGACATGTGGTAAATAGCTTCATGTCCTATGAGGTAAGGAGCTTTCCTCTGTCATCGGTGAATAGTTCTCCCCTGCCATGAGGTGAAAGGTTAACAGCTGCCATGAGGTAAGAGTTCCCTGAGGTAAATAGTTCCCCTCTGCTTTGTTTTTCTCTATGATATTTTTCCTTTTCTACAAGGCATGAAGCAAAAGAGCTAACAAGTCATTAGCTAACAGCCCTGAAACCATGAGCCAAGTAAATCTTTATTTAGGCTGTTTCTTTGAGGCATTTGTTACAGCAATAAAAAGACCTGGCTAATGTTTCTGTTTTAACCAGCTCCAAAAAAATAGTCATGACTGCCAATTGACCATTTTCAACCCTATTAATAATCTAGAGCTAAGGAAACAAACCTGTTAGTGAAGTTCCAAATGAAAAACGCTTTCAGCTTTGCAGGGGAATTGATCAGTATCACCCACTCAGCATTGTCACTGTGACATGAAATAGCAACATGCAATATAAGGTGTTATGAATGTTTCAATAAAACTTTATACAAACAAGCATTGTGGTAGATGTGTCTCAAACAGCTTCAGCTTGCCAAATTCTAGTCCAGAGTGTCCTAAATTGAAAGCGAGTTTGATATGGACATGGATACCACTTTAAACTATTTAAATCAAGGAATTTTTATTTCAGCCTTCCTCTGTTACTTCTATGAGAAACAGGCCATTAACAAAGCATACTGTACTTTCCCCACAGTCTAGAGGCAGGAGAAAAGGTATATGTTCAGCTTATTACACAGATGAAACACTCCCCAGATAGAAAACCCATTTATCACATTGTTTAATATATTGTCATTTTAGGTTATCTCACAAAAAAATTAACATAAGTAAAGAAGGGTCCTCTCCTCTGGAAGACATAATTTGAAAAAGAGTTTCTTATTAAAATAAAACAAACCTGGGCTAGGAGACATATCGCACAAATATGAGGACTCCTAGCACCCACCAAAAGAGCTGGGTACACAGTTCCACATGTCTCTCATTGCGGCCCTCATGGGAGCAGAGACAGCTGGATTCATGGAGCACATTATATAGCCCACTTGTGAACATACATGTTCCAAGCTCAGGAAGACCACCTATTCATTAATGTGTTTCTTCATGGCAAAGTAGAGAGCTGGCTAACAAAGACACACAGATCTGTCCTCTCTGCATTGGGGCTGGTAAAAAGAACGTAGCTTGTACTTAGATGTTCTTCGGTTGCTTCCTCAGTGTTGCTGGCTGCATCATTTCACTTTACCAGGAGTGAGAGTGGCACCCATAATTGAAGAGTTAGGCTTCAAGCATAGTTGAGGTGGTAGAGACTAATCAGAGGAGGTTTTGCTGCTGAATATACACTGTGATTCAGAATTCTACTTGACTTCAAATTTCAGGTGGTGAGGTCCCTGGAAACTGACCTCAGGGTGAAATAAATTGAAACTACATTGCTAAAATGATCTCTGAGATTCGTTTGACTTCTAAAATCATCTCTGAGAATCTAAGTCTCTTTTTTTTTTTTTTTTTTTTTTT
>JADRCD010228168.1:18704-29056 GCA_019843815.1 Montemys delectorum | reverse complement strand
TAACCCAATCACAAAAGATCACACATGGTATGCATTCTTTGATAAGTGGTTATTAGCCCAGAAGTTTGGAATACAGGAAGAACGACCCACAAACCACAAGAAACTTTAGAAGAAGGAAGACTAAAAGGTGGACATGTCATTCCTTCTTAAAAAGGGGAATCAAACACCCAGAGAAGGAGTGGCAGAGATTAACTATGGGGCAGAGACAGAAGGAAGGACAAGCATATAGCTATCTCCTAAGAGGCTCTGACAATACCTGACTAATACAGATGTAGAGGCTCACAGCCATTCATTGAACTGAGTACACGGTCCCCAATGAAGGAGTTAGAGAAAGGTTCTATGGAGCTGAAGGGTTTGCAGCCCCTTAGGATGAACAACAATTACTAACTAGTACCCTCAGAGCTCCCAGGGACCTAACCACCAATCAAGGACTATACAGGTGGGATTGAATGTACTGGCAGCAGGTATGTAGTAGAGGATTGCAAATTCGATCATCAATAGGAGTAAAGGACCTCGGCCTTGTGAAGGTTTTGTACCCCAGTGTAGGGGAATGCCAGGGCCAATAAGTGGGAGAGGGTGGGGTGACAGGTATGGGGAAGGGAGAGGCAAAAGGGGTTTGTTCTTGTGTTTGTTTGTTTGTTTGTTTGTTTTGGAGGGGAAGATGGGAAAGGGAAAATGTACATGTAAATAAAGAAAATACCTAATTAAAAAAAAAATCTAACTATGTCAACAAACAAAAAACATAAATGCTACAGTTACGTTTTTCCCAAGTCTTCAAAATGTCCAAGAACAAAACCGTTTCTAGCTATGATAACAAGTGGTGCTTATGGAACATGTACTAGCAGGCAAGCACTGCTCCATGTAACTCCCAAGGTAGAGTGCCTTCCATCTTCATTTCTGACCCTAAAATGAAGTCACTACTACTGTGACCTCTGACTTGTGTACCAGAAATGGACAGGCACAGGGGCCACAATGTAACTGACAAACATGGGAAATAAATACAGGAGAATTAAAAAAAAAATTCTGAGAACAATTGAATATAGGCTATGGATTTACCATATACAACTCTATAAATATAAAACACCATCTGGCTCACTATATGTAATGATTATAGTAGAGTAGAGTGCCAGGCACAGGCCAATGGCAATACAACGATTTTTAGCTTGTTTGAGTCTTGCTTGTGTTTCTCTATGTAGGTAACATCTCTAGCGATCTTCCCGCAGCTGATGTCAATATTAATGTCTTGCTGTACACTATGAACTGTCTGACCTTAATTTTAGTGAGTCAGTGCCCTGTCTTCATTACAAGCTTCACCCCTTTCTAACAGTATTGGCAGGGTAGCTTAACTCTTCACATGTCAGTGGCACCATTGAACCTGCTGAAGTGTCCTTAATCACTACAGGTTACAGAGCAGCTCTGGACTGTGTTTTCCAGTGCTAGGCCCAACAGTGGCTGATAAAAGTATCTGCAAAAGGGGTTATGGCCCTCTCACAAAGTGTAGCTTTTTTGGAATTTGTGGATCACACTGGCAGATGAAAACCTTTCATTTCTAAATACTAAAAGTAGCATTCATAGAAGTACACAAGAGTGCTGTGTTACCAAATGAGTGTGGATAGGTTGACTCTGCGCTTTCAGAACTTAGGCATCACTGTTTCACATAGCCACTGTTTCAGACTGGAAAGAAAAAGACTACATAGTTCATTATACAGTTTTCTACTAAGGACGTTAATAGCCCCTTGCCTCTCTACTTTTGCTATGCACTGTGTGCACAAAGATCTTTACCTTACCATGAAAGAAACACAATTTCCTATTGGTATTCAGGACACTAGCACTTATGCATGCCTCTGCAAATCAAGTCCCATGCAGATCAGTAGTACTTTTTTTTTACACTATTCAGTGACAGGATGGAAATTCTTTGCAATGAGTTTCACTGAGCAACTTAGGGTGAATAGCTTTGTGTTCCACATTGTTGTAGCATGTGGGGTAAGCCTTAATAAAATTTACATTCCTAAAACCTGTGGTTGCCTGTGAAACT
This sequence comes from Montemys delectorum, assembly GCA_019843815.1. Classification (NCBI taxonomy): domain Eukaryota; kingdom Metazoa; phylum Chordata; class Mammalia; order Rodentia; family Muridae; genus Montemys; species Montemys delectorum. The sequence goes on along the minus strand of JADRCD010228168.1, from coordinate 27,021 downwards.
GTTTCACCCAACAATGAAATATTTGAATTGGCTAACATGGGCTACCAGCTGGCTAAACATTGGTGAGGCTGAATGTATTGTAATACATCATTAGTAAGAGTCAGCAGACAGTTCATGAAGAGACCAGGCACTAGGACAGGACTGTGTCCACAAATAATGGGAAGTAGTCTAGGAGGGAAGGCGACACTCCAAGCCTTCGGTTTATAAATATAAATTGCTGTGCAATTGGAAATGGATTCCTTAAAGAGTTATCTTCCTTCCTTTTAAGAGTTGATGTGCATATCCAACATTGTAGTTCCCTGTTACAAAAGTGAACTATTCCTCTGTGGAAACAGTGGTCGTTTGTTAGAGGTCCCAGGCCAGATTCCCCAGGAGACTACCTCATTGTTATTGTTTAGGTCATCCTGACCTGGGGCTCCGAAAGTGCATTCTCCAGAGCAGGCTTTACTCTTTTTACATGCTAGCTGTCTCCCATGACCAGCCTTTCAGGGTATAAAAAATAGTGTGCATTAGAAACTCGTTGTTTGTTTTTCCCAGAAGTCTCTATTAAATATCAGTATTTTTGAAGGCATGCTCCTTGACTTGAACTCCTGAGGCTGTAGAGTTCTTAGGTTGATTTAAGAGTTTGAGATTCTGTATTTTATATTTCCATAAAATGAGGATTTACAGTTCATAAATATGATGACAAAAGTGGGCAAGATGCAGTTCTGTATCTGAAATGCTCTTAGAACAAAGGCGTTTCTCATCAAATACCAAAGTGCTGTCATTTCCTTCAGGCTGTGGCCTATCCTGACCACATCAGTTGGCTTCTTATTGTCATTTGTTTTTGACATTTACATTCTCTGTGTATGGGAAGCCACTTCCCCCTGAAAGGTTCACAGATGGAAAGAGGAATTGTACATGGGGACATCAACAAGTATAAAGCAATGTCCTAGAAGAGCTGTTGAAGGTTAGAGCACATGCCTTCTGTTTTGCCCCATGCTTGGACTCCGCTTCCTATGCATTATAGATGGGCTCTCATATTCAACAGATCATTGGCTGCAATCTTTCTTGGATACAGTAGCGAGTGATCTGATTAATTAATTGATGTTAAATTATCTGCCATGTCTAACTGGAGGAAGGAAAACAGGTCATGCTCTGGTCTTTTACAATGTTAAGGAAAACAATCAGGAAATTTTGTCACAGTGGACGTTAGACCTTGGCAGATGATACAGTGATATGAAATGAATAGTTAAATAACTCAGCAAATAGAAACAATTTGAAAAATAGCTGTGGATTCATAAATCTGAGGGAAAAAGTCGCTAGACTTTCTTTCAATATAGCTGTGAATTGACTTGACACAATATCCAAGCATAGGGCAAATGTTGGAGCTTACCCCAAGGTTAAAAGGGGGGAACTTTCCAGCCTTGCTTATTTTATATAAATTATTAGAAAAGCAGAATTTTGTTCTCCCCCTGATATGCCCAAACCACCTCTACAATAGCCCTGTAACCTAGGAGGAGCTCATTGTGTATGCAACCCCCTGAGGGAGGTATTTCGTCATAATAAAGAATAACTGATATGGTAGAAAAGAGCAGTGAGCCAGGTGTCAGAAAGCTAGATTCAGGTCCAGGGATTATAACAGATAATAACTTGCTCTTCAAGCTGAGATGCTCTGGGAATAAGACGGAGTGTTCAATATGTTGATTCTCATCCAACAGGAATAAGGCAGTGCTGCCCTGAAGAAACTGAACTCTGTGGTCAGTTTTTCATGCACGGTGCATTTGGGTAAAATAGTATTTTCAAGAAAATGCAAAAGTAAAATTAGGATGGCTTGTTTCTGATAACCATGTCCTTTAAGGTAATCTAAATTTTTTCAAAGCCCAACCTCAATGTGAGGAGAAACAGAAATGTGCATTTAGAGAAGGGTTAAGGAATGTTATACACATAGCTGATCAAGTGTCCCTATGGGATAGTGAGGTGCCTTTTGTGTATATGCCCAGGAGTGTAACTGGTTCTCGAGGTAGAATTATTTTCAATTTTATGAGAAACTGCCAAATTGAGTTCTAAAGTGCTTGTACAAATTTGTAACTCCCACCAGCAATAGTGGAATGTTCCCCTTGCTTCACATCTTCACTAGCATGTGTTATCACTGAGTTTTTTGATCTTATCCATTCCAACAGCAGATGGAAACAGATGCAGAGCCCCATAGCTAAACATCAGGTGGTGCTTGGGGAGTCTTATAGAAGAGTGGTGAATAGAATTGAATGATCCAGATGAGTCAATGACACTACAATAAGATATACAGAGTCAACCAACATGGGCCCATGGGGACTCACAGAGACTGAAACATCAACTGAAAAGCATGCAGGGGCTGGACCTAAATGCCTCCCTCCACTTTTGTAGCAGATGTGTAGTTTGGTCTTCATGTAGGTCACCTAACAATTGGAGTAGGTCTGTCTCTGAGTCTCTTGTCTACTATTGGATCCTCTTCCCCTACATGGACTCCTGGGCAGGCCTCAGTAGGAAAGGAGGTGCTTAGTCTTCCTGGGACTAGATGTCTCAGGGGGTGGTATCCATGGTGGATATGTGTGCTTCCCCTTCTCTGAAGAGAAGAAGAGAGGGAATGTGGAGAGGAACCCATAAGGGTGGGAATGGGAGGAGAGGAGGGAGGGGGAGCTGCAATTGGGATGCAACATAAAAAATAAATTATGAAAAAAAGGGATATTATGCATCTTGATGGTGTCCCTAGGCAGGCCTGGGTCATTCATATTTAGAATCCGACCTGCAACATAAAGGTCTGACATTTGGAGTAATTAGTTCTGTTATTCATTTGTTGCTGTCCTGCAGATTAAAATGAAAGGACTTTTGGTTCTTCTCCTTAATCATTTGATAATTCTTTGTCTAATTTTGTGATTTGGCCTTGAACCTTCTACCCTATTGTTGTTCATAAGATAGAAAGACATTGAGATACGTTTTGTAGAGCTCCTGCTACCATATTGGCAACTGTGGTCATGGTTCATGGAGCCCAGACACTCTCAGCCATCTGTTCATTCTCCAGGCTGTGGTTCTGATTTAAACAACAGGAGGCAAGTCATTAACAAACACCTTCTGTTGGCTTACAAACCATGACCAAGAACCTTCAACTGCAGGTTTGAGGTCAAATAAGCTATTTAACTTCTAGATCTTTGATGTAAGAAAGTCAAATCATAGGAAGATGGCTCAGCAAGTAAAGTGTTTGTGGCATAAGTGTGGGGACCAGAGTTTCTGTCTCTACAACCCAGGTAAATAGCATCCCATCTATAATCCCTGTCCAAGGAAAGTGGAGTCAGGAAACACTTGGAGTAAACCGGCTACCAGACTAGCTGAAAGGTCAAGCTCTGGGTTTAGTGAAAGAGCCTGTTTCAATAAGTTATGTGGAGAATGACTGAGAAAGATACCCACTGTCAACATTGAGTCTCCAAATGTATTTATATACATGCATACACCAGCACACATGTGTGCACTTCTACACATATAAACATGCTCACACAAACATACATGACATACACATATGCAAAAAATTTAATTAATACATTCATGCATACACTATAAACACATAATTAAATGACACTGATTCAAATTCAGTGGTCAGGCTTACACAGAACATGATTTTTGTTGTAAAAAAAGTTCTATCTCAAAAGAATTTTTGTATGTCATATGTCTTCATTACTTTTCTCATTTTGGAGACAAAATACCCGGTGAGAGGCAAATTAAGGGAGCAGCTGCAGATGTGGTGGCAAGAGAGTGAGGCACTGCTCATTTCTCTTCTGTCAGGAAGTATAGAGGAGATTGAATGCAGAGCAGAGCTATATGCCTCAAGATTTATCTTCCAGAATCGATTTTTCCCAGCTAGGCCTCAACTTCCTAAAGTGTACCACTGGCTGGGGACCAAATATTTGAACATGTGAGCCTAAGCGGGATATTTCTCATTCATGGGATGACATCGAGGCAAATTTTTTGGAATATCTTTTAAGTAAGAAATGTGGGCATGTTTTTGTGCACGAAGTAAAGGTTATCCTGGTATAACTCAATGCCCTCTGATCTTGTTTCAATCTGGACACTGCATTGTAATGTTATGTCAAGGATCTCCTGTCTCAAGTTTGTGTACTTGAGGGGGATGCTGGGTCATTCAAAACAATCAAAAGAGATTGTTCTTGCTCTCATCAATTCTTGCCATTTATTTTTTGTCTTATCAATAAATGCTGATCACCCACCAACTCTGATGGTTTAGAGACAATAGGGTGGAACTTCTACCAGCCAGGGGGAAGGAGAGAGAAAGAATGAGAGAGGGAGAGAGGGAAGGAGGGAGGGAGGGAGGGAGACAGAAAGAGAAACACAGAGAGAGGCAGAGACATAGACAGAGAGAGACAGAGAAGGAGAGGAGGAGTTGTGAGTTGGAGCCTTGGGGAAGCGGTCTGGAAGCAGATTGGACACAAGGAAGAAGGAAGAAGAGTTCAGCAGAGAAATGGAAAGTCTAATTACAAGTATTTGAGATCATGACTGGGAGGTAGCTAGATTAGCCTAGGGGTTAGGATAGATAATTAGACTTTCCAGGTATTGAGATGAGGCTTTAAAATGAATCTTTGTTTCCCTGTGTATTTATTAAGAATTAACTAGGGTAAAGAAATATGGCCACCATATTAATTCACTATTTACACTCATATTAACATAATTCATTTTACAAAAAAACAAAGCAATAAGGTGATTTGGTAAGTTACTTTGTGCTGTTGTGATGAAATACCATGATCAAAAGTGACTTATGTAAGAAAGAATTTATTTTGACTCACAGTTGCAGAGGCATAGGAGTCCCAAATCCTGCCCTTGTACTTCCTAAATGTCCTCAAACAGTGGCAGCAATTGAAAGACATGTGTTTAAATACCAGTGTTTAGGGGATGCTGGGTCATTCAAAACAATCAAAAGAGATTGTTCTTGCTCTCATCGAGGCAGGAGGCTGCTGTGTATCCAATATATAGATCACCCCCATACCTGACCTAGGTAGGAACTACTATCTTATTTAGCAATGAAATATGAGTGGAGATAGAATCATCTTTTCCTGCTCTCATCTGTATGCTCTGAAGACAAGCAAAGTTCATCTATATCCTTGAAGAAAGAATCTGGCACTTGTTATAACAATGTGGAGATTATGTGATTAAAAAATACATTTGTAGCTTGTTCAATTTTAAGGGGTTAATTCATAGAGAAGCTACTTCAATAGTGAGTAACAGAGCCAGATAAGAAAAACGTTAATAATTTACACTTTCAGAGAGTTTTTTTTTTTTTTTTTTTTTTTTTTTTTTGAGACAGGGTTTCTCTGTGTAGCCCTGGCTGGCCTTGAACTCAGAAATCTGCTTGTCTCAGAGAGCTTTTTAATAATGTATAGCATTGTATTTGTTTAAGTGGATATAAAAGTGAGACTATGAATTAAAATGTAAGGTCAATATCAATAAGAATTTAGAGCAGAAGTATTGTGGCTATGCAGTTATAAAGTGGGGCTCCAAATTAGATTCCTCCTGAAAATTAAAAGGAAAACTATTTCTTAAATCTATACTGTCTACATGTCTGAAAAAGTGCTAAGTTCTGAGGCATGGGGGAGGGAATTAAATTTAATTCCATGGAATTAAAATTTGAAATATATCTACGCCACCACACGCTGTGTGAAGAGCACCGAGTCACCAAGCAGACAATGTCCCCAATCACCCCCTCAGTAAGCACAGACAGTGAGGAGTGTAAGTTTACTGTAAGCTATTGGCAGCTCGTGGGTGGGTAGGAGGCTGTAGCTCCACAGGAACATATTACATATATAGCTTACATAGTTTCAGCTGTAAATGAAGTCATATTCTGATGTGGAGACATGTTTCCAGTAGGAAATCAAATATATGCTAAACAGTAATAATATGGAATCATATGCCCTAGGAGAGAAGAATTAAGCATGCTAGGATTAGTTCTGCAAAGCTGTTCTTTCCTTCCTAAGTTATGCAAAAATAATAGCATTTACTTCTTAGTGTCATTTTGCTTTGATAAAACAGCTTCTTAGATTAAAAAATTGACCAGTTCAATACTTGGTTTACTTTAAAGATTTTGAGTGTTGCTCCTGGAGACAGCGTAGAGAGCATGAGGAGACGCACGTCCAGGCAGTGGAAAGCATAGGCTTTGGATCACATGAGGTTGAATTCTAGTGCTCGTGTTAGTTGTTCATGAGTGTGTTTGTGTGCTTGTGTGTTTGTTTGCCTGTGTGTTTGTGTGATGTGTGTGTATATGTGTGTGTGTGTGTGTGTGTGTGTGTGTGTGTGAATATGAGCACATTCATGTAGAGAATGCAAGTTTACATCCAATATCTTCTTCTTCCAGCAATACTGTGGCACTGGGATTGGAGGCATGTGTTGTCACATATGCCTTTTCTATGGGTGTTGGGATTTCATCTAAGAAGCTCTACAAAATAAAGTGGATAAATTAGTGTAAAAAACTAGAGTCTATTATATATAATAATAATAAAGATGAAACAAATGGTTTTATTAATATTAGACAAGAAATATTTCAACTGAAATGTAAACAAAGTAAAAACATTTCATATAAACAAGGTCATTAATTCATCAAAATAATCTTAAACTTTTGTTTGACCAAGGCATTAACAAATATCCCATTTCATAAACCAAAACTTGGTAATATGGATAAACAATAAATAAATTATATTTAGAAATATCTTAACTATAATTGGAACATTACTAACTACAGTTAAAATCTCAATACTGTTTTCTTAATATTTTTCTGGGATCAAAACTAAAGTTCAAAAATGTAAGCTCACACTCATAACTACTAACCAACTTGGCCTAAGAGATGTTTATGGGACACCCCATACTTAGAAAATGAGTTACAATAGGTTATATGTTTATTCATCAACAACATCTCAACATATTAAAAAGAATAAAATTCTGAGTAATGTTCTTCGACTAAAGTTCATTTAAGTAGTTTATGTGTGTTAAAGTACTTTAAGTAGTCCTAATTGGTAGTAGCAAATACACAAAAATATCTGTCAATATTTAGACATTAAATACTATATTTTTATGTAAGTCATGGACCAAGAGTCACAGGAAGTTTTAAATACATAATAATAATTGCCAAATGTGTCAAAACTTGTTAAAAAAAAAAAGCACTGAACAAGTTTATAGGATTAAATTAGTTAGAGCAAGTGATGTCTTTAGAAAAGAAAAAAGTTTAAAGCAATGATTTTACCTTTTACTTTCAGAAATTATGAAAAGGGGAATAAATACAAAATAAGAAAAACAATGTAAAAATAAAGCAGAAAGTAGAAAAAACTGAGGTTTAGAAAATTCAGTAAAATCATTGGCTATTGTAAATTCCTCTTCAAAGTAATAGATTAAGAACACAGGACTCACAGGCTTCAGTAACAAACCTATTTATATATTAGGTGAAGTGAGGGCATCCTCGGGGTGTAGTAAAAAAGAAAACAATCACACAGAAAAAATATGGAAAAATTCTATATCAATAAATTTGACAATCCAATGAAATAAATAAAATTTGTTAAATATACCATAAAAGCTTTCTCAATGAGAAACAGGTAGGCTGAACAGATGAATAAATTTTACAAGTAAAAGTTTTCTCAAACCGATGAGCACAGGGTCCTCAATGGAGGAGCTAGAGAAAGGACCCAAGGAGCTGAAGGGGTTTGCAGTCCCTTAGGAGGAACAACAATATGAACTAACCAGTACCTCCAGAGCTCTTAACCAAAGAGCACACATGGTGGGACTCATAGTTCCAGTTGCATATGTAGCAGAGGATGACCTTGTTGGTCATCAATGGGAGGAGATGGCCTTGGTCCTGTGAAGGCTTTATGTCCCAGTGTGGGGGAATACCAGGGTCAGGAAGCAAGAGTGGGTGGGTTGTTGAGCAGAGGGAACAGGGAAGGGATAGGGGGTTTTCAAATGGAAACCAGGAAAGGGGATAACATTCGAATGTAAATAAAGAATATATATAATAAAAAAGAAAGTTTTCTTATCTGATGTGAGAAGATGCCTCAGTGAGTAACTCGACTTTCATTCTGAGAACCCAATGGTAGAAGGAGAGAACTGACTCTCACAAGTTGTCCTCTCACGTCCAGATGCTGTCTCTGTTTCTCTGTCATTATTTGTCTCTCTGTTTCTGTTTCTGTCTCTATCTCTGTGTCCATCTCTGTCTTTATCTCCCTCTCCTTCCCTTTCCCTCTCTTCTCTTTCTCTCTCTCTCTCTCTCTTTCACACACACACACACACACACACACACACACACACACACACACAC